>OY744517.1:165134411-165406911 GCA_963556195.1 Sepiola atlantica | reverse complement strand
TTATTACACTCATTCAGAAAGGTCGCTGTAGAGGTGAAAATAAATTTCGAAAATTACAATTTTATTTTCTAAATGACCGTTGTGGAACATAATATTAAGAAACTTGTATGCCACAATAACAACTGATAAGACGCAAATAAGACTTCCAGCATCTTCAATAATGTTGTTAAGCATGGACATTAAAAGCTTATGCAAACTAAAAGGTTATTCTGGATATTGAAAGGGTACACAGGAGTTTCACAAAGATTATTGAGGGCATAGGCAATTGGAGTTATAAAGAGGGATTGGAAAATTGGGTATTACAATACTTTTAGAATACAAAATGCAGAGTGATGTAATTGAATCCTTGAATATTTAAAAGAAATCGAAAGTTATACTGATTTGTTGAAGAAAGGAAAAGTATAAACAAAAAAAATAATTTTTAAAATTTTATTAATGTTAAAATGGTATGCATTTTTTTTTTTTAATGCATAGTGTTTTTACAAAAATTCCTGTCATGCCAGTTATTTATTTATTGGGAAAACAGTGGGCTATCATGTAGTTGAAAACAAAATTAGATCGAATCTATTTTATTAGATATATAGTTAATCAATATTTTATCTTTGTTTATCACAAAGAGAGGGGGATAGAAGTTTTTTTCACGGACCAAAATACTCTTACTGTCACTCATTAATATCCAGAACAAATTTAGTAACAGACTTTTGTCGATTCACTGGTATTAATTTATACTTCAAGCATTTTGATTAGCTAATCAACAAATTTTACCAATCACTGCATCTGATCCAAATTACAGAATTGGTAGTGAAAGAGATGAAAGAGTAGAGTAGACAAAAAGTTGAAGAGAAAAAGAGAGAAGGAAGAGTAAAAGAATCAATAGGAGTAGGAGGCATACGAGTAGGAGGCATACTTGTTTCACTCTAAATAATTTATGTGACTAAAATTGGAATTTACAAAAAAAATCTGTTTCTTCGTTAACTTTTACACTTTAATTAATAGTTTTCAAAAATGAATTACTTCATGACCCTTTGAAATTTGAAAGAAATGTGGAAGCCTTTAAACTGACGAATAGAAAGTTATTTCTGGCTTTAAAATATTTATATCTACTTTAAAAAACATTAGTAACATTTGTAATCTGGTTCAACCATAATGATTAAATTTAACTTTTAAAATCTTAATTCTAGCGAAAAATATTAATTAGCTTAAAAACAAAGCAACAAACAAAAAGCATTTGAAAAAGTGTAGTAGTAAAAGACTCCCGGGCAACGCCAGCCGGGTAGGTAGAGCTAGTATTAAATGATACGCCCACCACCATAAATATTCATCGTATGAAGAGATGCACAGATAATTTTGATTTCTTTCAATTCCTAGTTCTAAAAGTAGACTTCATGATAATATATCTCTCTTCACCTGTTTATCATAAATTTCTCTCAGCTGTGGAAATAATTTTGCCTTTTATTCTTGTTATCTTTATAGTTTTATATACTAAAAGGTTCCCGGCATTGCCCAGGAATGAACGTGGTCCATATATATTAGAAAAGCCAAACATATATATAAATTTATTATTTAAAATAGCTAAAAATGAAAAAGTTTAAAACATTTGTTACTCTTATTTAATCTATTTCTTTTCATAGTAGATTTTATCGCAAATTTAAAAAAAAAATGAATAATAATTAGATTCCTAAAATCATACACAAGAAAAGTTGGGCTTAATCTTGTTACAGGGTTTTCTTATGAATAAAATAAAATTAAAAAAATGTATTTCTACACATGTACATTGTGAACTGCAATCTCATGTTTTTCCCGTTGATAATGATAGACATTATAGAGAGGATAACCTCTATTTTGCCGTTGTCAGCCATAATCCAATTTTGATGACGTTAGTTTTTGCAGAGAGTTGTCAACATTCCCCCACATACAGCGCTTGTTATTCCCAAATGGTCAACCATCTCGTACTGACCAGGCTCAGCATAGCTTAACTTCGGTAATCATAGAGAACCTCTATGTCAAACTAAACACGCCATCTTTGATGCTTTTGACATAAATGCATCTTTTCAAAAGACATCTAATTTTTTCTAATTTACTCAGACCCTGCACTCCCTAATTTGGTCCCTGTTGGCTCCAGATGAATCTAAAGATAAATATAAATACTGTCATTGGATTTCTGGTAAAATGTTACGCTGGAAAAGTTGTATTAGATGTTGGTGCATGACTTTATTGCCAGATAGACATACAGACAGTTACTTTATATCTCCTTTGTTGAATCAAAATGATACTTATACTTACTGGCATAAAGACTCCAACTCCTAGAATATCCACTCATTGACTAGCAACCAATCAGAACCCAAAGAATGGACTTGCCTATCTAAGCCCAATAGAACATCCCAGCTTGCTTATATACCAACTTTCTGGCTTTTGATCTCTATCTATTTAATCCTAGCCTAAATGGTCAGACATATGAGCACTGGCTACTAAATTCAATAGTTGGTTGCTAGTCCATGAGTGAACATTCTAGTGTAGAAATATTGCTTTATTCAAGCAATAGTTCTTCTGTCAACTGGAAGCCAGTTGGAGCTCTTATGCTGGTAAGTGTCGTTTAATTCTACATCTTTAAAGAGACCCAGGAAGCATTGCCCTTAATACTCTATGAATTTGATAAAAAGAATTGTTATAATAATTGATGAAGAAAATGAAAAGGATAGAGCCTCGCCTACCGAGTGAGGCCTCACTTCCCTCCTGAGAAATGTGCCAAATCAGAAAACAGGCAGATAGGCGGGGAGGGTGGTCTGATTACATGACAAATGCAGCCTTGTGTGCGAACGACGGGGCGACGAGTGTGTATATTACTAAAGTCTAAAATAGGATTTTGATTTCAATAAATATTCGATTAATAATAAATAAAAAAATTAATAATTAAATGTACAAGTTACGTTGACATGAGAAATGCACACGTACACACACATTGTCTCATAATTTTATTAATATAGATTAGGTACTTCTGTAACTAAACAAGAATGGATATTTTTGAGAAACGTCTCTTCAGTAGATGCATTTAGCAATGAAAATGCTATTTTAAACATAAGCATGACAAACTGACGACAGACTGATTCTCTTTTAACGATATGTGTCACATCTAAAAAATGATATTTCAAACTTAAGCATTACAGACTGCCCAGCAAACAGAGCCTCTTATCGCATGTAGGTCAAACTCAGAGTCCCCCTCAAGGGCCAACTAGGGTTGCTACTTTCTCCCTCTTGTCCCATATCACTATGTCATGTTTAACAGCTCCATTCTCTGAGTATGTAGCTGTGGGGATTGCATAGTCATAGTGAATAGAAATGCTTGAGTGCAATGTAAAATAAGATGTGTCCACTCAGTTTGTATGTTTAGCGTAGACATTGCTATTTTAAATGTGTGACAGACCAACAGACTGTGCCTCTTATAGAAAGAGAAAAAAGTCTGATTTTCAAAAATAAATGTTTGTAGAAACATTTAGTCTTTTCATTCATCTTTTTTCTCTTTTTTGATTGTGAAAAAAACCAAAAAAAAAAACCTTTTCATTCTTGATTTACACTGCGATCCGCCTCTTTTGGTTAGTTATGTAATCATTTCTGACATTGCAAAAGGCATCAGTTGTTAATTGAATGTTACTCCCTCCTCATCCTCCTTCCGACCCCTCCTAACACTCACTTTAATTTAGCCCCACTCCATCCTCTCTTCTGCCACCCCCCCTTAAGGTGAGAGAGAGCCAGCAGGTCATTTCTTCTGCTTCAAATGCTACTGACATGTTTTAAGCATAGCACTTAAAGAGAGGGCATGATTACATATGCTCTTCTAGAAGAATCAATTGAACCGTTTCAAAAAGGTTGAAACTTTATTTATTACTTTCTCTCTCTCTCTCTCTCTCTCTCTCTCTCTCTCTTTCTCTCTCTCTGCTAAATGACTTGCTTTAAAACTATGAACAAATGCATAAAATGGATTTAATACCTTTCAGAGTCAATAATGTATTTCCGCATCAAGATTTGTTAAATGCATATACCAAAGCTCTTATCTATTTTCCGGAAATGCCTGAAAACCGACTAATTTTTAAACTGTCTATTTTTTACTGTTGTCGGCTGTTAAATAAATTATATTCTTTAGGTTTATGTGTTCAATTTCATCTTCGTTATACCGTTTATATAGTACAATATGAGCTAAAATGGAAACAGGGAAGACCTGAAACTCAACGTTTTGCCGAAATGTTGCAAGGGCTTTTTCAACTTCAAGAGTGAAAAAGGACACTTTTTGTCTTTTTGCACTCTTGAAAAAGCCCTCGCAACAGTTGGATGAAACGTTTATCCATTTCAGCTCATACCGTCAAATTTATTTTATCCTTTAATTGTCATGCTACAATACACATTTTAAGAATTTTAGGTAGATTAATAAAGATCAAACAGACTCCCCTTTAGAAGACACTTTAGCCTTTCGGCTAAGATCATAGTGTAGTATCTGTTTCGGTACTGCACTTCATTTGTTCTGTCCTCGATCAGTGAAGAAGAAATCCGTCTAGACTGCGGTCATGTTTATTTTTGGCCCAATCCAGAGTGTACCTTTTGGGAGAGCTAGATGATTTTGTGTCTAACTCTTGAGGGGAGGCAAATAAATAAAGACTGTGTATTCATTTGTTAAAATTTAGTTCTTTACTTTTCATTGTTTATATTATATTTTAAATAATAATAAAAAAAATCATTATATGCAGTGCTCAGGTGAACTACAACTCATCAAAAGTGCATGTATATGTGTGGGGTAATCAGGTGGAGTTTGGGCAAATTTCGGAAAGCATGCAGGTTTTAAAGGATGCACTAGTGTTTCGACAGCCAACAACTGATGTAGGCAGTTCCATGCTTCGGTAATTCTGAGCGTGAAAGTCGTGGGAGTTGTGCTGTTTTCTGACTTTGTAGGCATGTCCACGTGTGTTAGACACATGGAAATCAAAAAGGTGCTCGAGTTGTTTGCGAGATGATTAATAATTTTGTGGGTGTTTATCATGTGTAAGATGTCGGAGCTTTATTCATTAATTCGGACCACTTCCGGTTCTTAAGTTGTTGGATATTTGCCAAATACCTATACTAGAATATACAGTGATCTATTTGGATTTTAAAAAAAGTGAAAAATATATGATAAAAGTGAAAATATTGTATAATAAAACCATAATCTGTACTGATGGAACATTTAAAATAATTAATATTAGATCGATAATTGGAAAAAGAAGGAAAATAATTTAAAGAAAACAAAAACGTCAGTTCAAGAAATGAAGTTTGAATGGCTGAAAAAAAGCAACATTATTTACAATACATCATTCATATTCTTATAAATAAAGTAAAGTGAGCTTTTCTCCTATTTGGTTGCCCAGTATAGCTTCATAAACAAAATCTGCATTAAAAAATCTTCTTATACGTAACATGATGCACATATTGTTTCGTGTTCTGATCAAAAAACATTTTTATTTCCAATCGATTTTTTAAAAATATTTAATCCGACCAACAGTTTTCATTTTGATTAGTAATGTCATAGAGATAGTTAGAGGAGATACCTCTCTGTCAGTCACAAGTCTTCTAACTCCTACTGTATTTGGGGAGCTGGATATCCCACTCATTAAAAATGTTTGCCTGTGTGGGGAGGAAAGTAAATTGAAACATAAATATATTTATTTATTTATTTTATATGTGATGTCCTTGTATGGGGGGGGGTGTATGTTGGTTTGTCATGCTATAGTTTGAAAAGCATTTTCAATGCTAAACATACACATTGAATGGACACAACTTATTTTAGACTAGAAGAAACACCCAGGATTGAATGAGGAACTCCATGTCCTCTTGCACCCAGTCTTTGTTTTATCCCCATCCAATGACATGGGGGGAGGGCACTTTAGTGATCGTCTCATCAGTAGGAGGTGTGATCTTGAATGAGCTTTACACTCACTGGACCATAACCAACTTCCTATATTTTTATATGTCTATCAAAACTATTCCTGAACTGAAGGGGGGGGGGGATCACAGCCAAAATCAGTCGTATCCAAGTGTGCTTGGAACACAGAGATGCACATTTGGAGCAAATTATTGAACGGCAATAAAACAAAGACCGTTGGACATTCATCGCTTGGTGGACAAGTCGGGTATTGACTGAAGTTTATTTGTACCAAATATTGTTGGATTGCAGAAAGAATTGTGAATTTTAATTATGATTCTGTGGGTGAGTGGCATTTTATTTGGGTCATCCTGTAGATTTGCATGGAAGCATCTAAAAAGAACTGAATGTCTCTTATTTATAATTTACTGGCATTTGCCTTTTATTACTACAATCATTTCCTTTTTATTCGTCTCTAAAAATGTTGGTTTTGTGTGTAATTCAGATAAATGACTTTTAATGATGAAGCCGTTTTTAAGCAAACTATTTATTCCGTGGAATGGTAATATTTCTTTCATGTTCTTTGCTTGCTTGGGTAATGGCAATGCTTTGGTAATTGTTCAACATTTATTTAGAGGTCAGAAATATATGTTAAGTTTAGTTCGGAATTTTGTAGATGAGGATTGATACCAATTTGCA
Organism: Sepiola atlantica; assembly: GCA_963556195.1. Lineage (NCBI taxonomy): Eukaryota > Metazoa > Mollusca > Cephalopoda > Sepiida > Sepiolidae > Sepiola > Sepiola atlantica. Next base: position 165,400,328 of record OY744517.1, on the reverse strand, counting down.
TTATTTAGATTGTTCGGACTCGCATTCTCATTTTGGTTGTTATTTTCACAATGTTTTGGCTGATATAAACTCCAACCTTCATCAGGGGCATCTTTTTGAACCCAGGAACCTGTTTGGAATCTCAAACTGAAACCTTTATTTCATCCACATGGTAGCTAGGTCCTCAAGTTCGACATAAATATCTTCAAGTTCAAAAAGAGACACCTGAAGAAGGTAGGAGGTTACATCAATAAAACAGGTTAACTTTGGTTATATCTATTTTATGAGCAGATTAATCCTTTGTGGATTATTTAATGTTAAATAACAATACAATATCTATTGTAAACGATTAATTGAACATAAGTTGCTATTTGGGATTATTTGGATTACTATCCTCAACTTGGCTGTTATTTTCACAAATTTTTGGCTGATATAACCTCCTACCTTCTTCCAGTGTATCTTTTCCAACTTGCGAACCTATACGTAATTTCGTATAAGTTCCCGAGTTTGACAGAATGATTCCCAAGTTCGAAAAGAAGTACCTGAAGAAGGTCGGGGGTTACATTGGCCAAAAACGTTGTGAATATAACAACCAGGATGAGAAAAGTAGTCTGAATAATCCAAATCCAAATTATCAATCCGTATCTCAAAAATTCTGAAACATAAGTTGGTATTTTTCCCTATAGATGGGGGGGGGGGGGGTTTACAGATCCGTATCTTTCACAACAGTATTAGTGCATAAATGACAACAATAAAGCCATTAGGATTTAACTCGACATAGATGATTCCATAGTATGTGATGGTATCCATTAAGCCAGTCACATATCGCTATTGTTTTGTTAGAAATAACAACTTTGTTTCTTCTCTAGGAACAGATTACCTAATGTGGATTTAAATGTAACAGTTTTATTGTGCTTTTGTTGTTGAATGTGAATAAGAGAATTTAGTTTCCACTTCAAACCAATCACCTTTCAGTGTATTAAAGACATTATTTACAAGTTTTCTTCACAATGTTTCAGCCGCTTTATTCTCTGGCCGCCTTCAGGCACCTTTTTTTGTTATTGTTGTCGGTAACCATTTGGGAATTTTGGACTAGGTCCTTATTTATTAACTCCACTATGATAAACTGCTCTCATTCTACAATTAAAAGACAGTAAAAAACGTCTGAAGAAGATCAGAGATTACAACGGCCGAAACGCTGTGAACATAACCAAAAACCAAGTTGAGAAGAACCGTCCAAAACATATAGATCAACCGTAGTTGAGGGCGACCCAAAAGCTAATTTTTCATTGGCTACTACACCAAGATGTAAGGGAGAGCACCACTCCTTTCCCTTGGTTACTCCACTTCTCCTTGATTCTCACCTTATTATGCTGAGTGTTTAGCAAGGCGGATTTTGCACAAAACCTAATGAAGAAAATGTTAGATAGTTTTTTTTGTTTTTTTTATTCACCCTAAACAAGGCCTGGGTGGCAAGATGTTTGTTCGCTTGGTTTGATCATAGTTTTATTATTTTGTGTTTTCATTTTTGTTTTGATAGAGAGGGTGTTTGTTGGATGTAAAAAACAAAGTGAACACAAGTAGACTATTACCCGAATCTGTATTTGTAGGGTTGTGGCCTCGGGAATATTCGCTTACCGCGACATTGAAAAAAAAAATATTAATCGGAAAAAACTTTTCTTTTTTTTTTAAATATCCATTATTCCGGTAGATTTTTTTTTATTTTCTCAAAAATTGTTCATTAGTTTTTCATGAAATTTTGTATGCAGTTATGTGACAATGAACACATAAAACTGATTGAGCCAACTTTTTCACTAAAACTCCAGGAGCTAAAATGGCTCAAAATAGCAATTTATTTTGTAAATTTAAAAAAATCCCATCATTCATATTTGCTCAAAATCCACCAAAAGTTTGTATTAATAGTTATTTACATGGAAAAAATATTCGTGACCCTAGGAAATCTATGATTTGCTTTGTAGCAGAACCGAAAATGTCCTCAAATTGGCAAAAGTTGCGCTTTTTCACAAATATCTGAAAGTATAAGATATGGTCAGCATTTTTATATTTTACCCCACCCCAACAAAAAATCCAGTTGAAATCTTGTAAAGTAAAAATAATTGAACATAATTTTTAACCTACGTAAAAATCTAATATATAAAATAAAGCCAGTCTCTTTCTTGATTTCTTCCGACAAAATCATATTTGATATTCGTCAGTGCTTTTAGTGGACAGTTGCAGCATGTTAAGAACAACAAAATGTTATTCGATTTAATTCTTTGGAACAAAAAATAATATAAACACGTAGTTTAAAAAAACAACAAAAAATGGTAAGTAAAAACACTACCGGCTAACGCCTGCTATGTACAGCTAATTTGTAATAAAAAAAGTGGAAGTCTTAACTTTTTGATTTACTGGCATTCCAACCCTGTCAGCCATTATCGTGCGACATTGACAAATTCGACCTTAATTGGTTCAACTCGCAATTTCCAGCTTATTTCTGGGTCACTTTTAAAAAATATGATTGGAAATAGAATAAAATAATCTTTCCAAATATAAAATTTGTATGTGTTTTTACCCATTGAATTATTTTTTACAGTTAGTTAAAACTATTTACTTCCAACAGCTGAAAATGTAAAATATGAGCATTTTTCTTTTTAGACTCAGTTTTACGCGTTTGTTTGTTTTTCAAAGTTAATGCAGCCAATCTTTATCAATATTCTTGAAATTGTACACCCAATCAGAACAGACCTTAAACTACAACCAGAAATTTTAATTTTTCTTCGTCGACCAGTTGAAGAGAAAATACGACCGAGTAAACTTAACAAAAGTTCCTTCAAAAATTATATGGTATGCAAAAAAGCGCAACTACTTATTAATAGAAAATAGTCTCAGAATTATTTTGATATATAATATGTGAAATTTCAATAATGCTTTAATGCCCGGAAAGTTTGAGAAACTTTTTTTTTTTTTTAAACCGACCTTAAAAAAATTACAAGTTTTTTTAAGTAAACAAATGCCAACCACAGCCAAAAAAGAAAGAAAGAAAGAAATCGTAGTGCCTCTCCACTCCTCTTGCTCGCTTTTTAAACCAAGTAATATTGAAATAGGTGTTATGAAAAGTTAAGTTAGTTAAAAAAACAACAAAAGAAAAACAACAAAAGAAAAACAATTTACATTTGAAAATTTTTACTGTGCGAAAATCGTAACATACATTCAAAACATAACAGTACTTCTATTTTTAATATTTTCTTTTGTTCCAAAAGATACTTTGAAAAACAATTTTCTCTGTGAATCTTGTTTGTGCTTTTTATTTATTGTTAATGTATTGTTAATGTTTATTGTTACATGTTAATGCAATGTAATTTTGAAGTAATTTAAATGTGTATATCGTTTATTTGCGAATATCGCATTTAAGCCGTAGTATAACTGCTCATTATTAAATTCTCTCAGAGTTCACTAGTCCTTGTAAAGGGGGATATAATATTTTTTATGTAAATATTATTTATTATTATCTACAGACATCGATGTTTCATGCTTACGCAATCTTCAGTGTAGGGGATGTTAATTTATGTTGGTTGAAGGGCTCGAACCCGGTTTCCAAGTCGCCACTGTATTATATATATATATAGTAAGTTATGAAAATATATTTATGGCAATTACGCTATACAGAGGCTTCCATGTTTTATCCCCAAAGGGAAACGTCAGGCTAAAATGCATGGAGTTAGTTTTGCCGGGTGTTTTTTATATGCACGTCTAGCTAGTTAACCAACTTTGTTGTTTTCTTAGCCAATCGTTGGGCTTCTCACAAACAAAGGTTCGGTTGATTTAACTTCTTATTTCCTAGTATTGTTTACCAAGCCACAATATTTGCCAAAGAAAGGCCGAATAACAAGTATTACGTGGGCATAACCTCCCTAGATTTTAAAACAAGAGATTACGATCACAACAGCACATTTGAAAACAAAGAACGCTGAATTAAAACAGCACTAGCAAACCATTATTGGGAGTCAAAGAAAACGGACGCTCACCAATAATTGAATTACCATTCAATAAATACAACAGGCCAGTACATGTAGAAATTTAGACGACTGGTGTAGATTATGTCTGAATGAGAAATTTGAAATCCTAAACTTTAAAGATCCCCAAAACCTATTAAACTGTAGAACTGAAATGGCAAACAACTGCCTGCACAGAATAAAATTTACCTTAGGTTAACAATACATAATAAATAAACAAATATAAAAGCTAAACTAAAATCTAAAATAGAAATACAAGCAAGCAAGTGTCAAAATAAGGTAACTCATTATTTCGACACAACAAAGAAACAGGGATAGGCCACCTTATAGAAAACAGAACAATAGAATAGGAAATAGAAAGTAAAATCAACTGAACCTTTGTTTGTGAGAAGCCCAACGATTGGCTAAGTAAACAACAAAGAATCTGATTGGTTAACTAGCTAGACGTGCATATAAAAACACCCGGCAAAACTAACTCCATTCATTTTATCCTGACGATTCCCTCCGGAGATGAAATGCGGAAGCCTCTTTGTAGCTTAATTGCCATAAATATATTTTCATAACTTACTACCTAGCTTTACTCATGTATCGAGCACTGTTGAAGTAAATACTGAAAATTGATACATAAAAAATTATATCTCCTTATAACATTTTATGTGGATACATGAAATAATAATAATATATATATATATATATATATATATATAATACATAAATTTAAATACATATTGGTCTTTATTATAGAGCAGAGGATTATTATTTTTATTATTATTATTATAAACCACCTCACAGAGACACTGATACGCATTAAGAAGTAAACATCATTTATGACTGCTACAAGATGACCATGCTGAAAAAAAGAGTCATTCTTTTTCTAAATGCTTTCAAAGACATTAAAGAATATTAGAGTTGTTGGATCAACATAGTGAGAGGGATGAGAGAAATACATATGTAGCTACGATAGATGGGTGATTTGTTTGTAGCAGAAAAGTTTACCCTTCAGTGCCGAAAATGAAAATGCTTAAACTCGTTTCTGCGCACGCAACCGCCAGAATTAATAAAAATAAATAATATTTTGAACCAATCAGCGGATTTTTCTGAATTTATAGAAATTGTACTTTTGGAGCCACCTCGACCTCATCTAAGGCCAGAATTGCATGTTTAGCCGAAATCCACAAGAGAGCTAACATCGACATATCTCCAGCCTCATCGCCCCCGCTGTAGGGCCTTGGAACGTTGAGAATGCCTTTTTCTAAACTCACGCACACATAGCCACACTGACGTCAACGCACAAACAAACATAATGCATTAACTCTTTCACTGTCTTACCGCGCGCACGCAGGCACACACACACACCCACACACCCTACTTGAATCCCCTTTCAATGTCGTCTGCTGATTGCAAACAAATTTATTAACTTAACCACTTTCATACTTCAGAGATTTTTCACTGAACTTTCTAATATGAAAACAAATGATGATTGACTCTATTTAATAACTTTCAATGAAATGTAATTTATGTTATTGAGTGAGGAAGTTTTGATTACGATTTTTCAGACCCATGGACCCTTCACATCCCTTAAATTATCGAGTCAGGCTTCCTCGATATCTCAACTAATGAATCCCCCTTGTTTGGCAAGGACACTCAAATATGAACAATTATTCTATGTTTTCCTATCTTTGTAGACTTCCATTTTAAACATATATAAAATATCTCTTTTTTGAATTTATGCTTTTGAATTCATTATTTTGTTTGTTTATCATATAACATTTCTCTCGCTCTCTCATACATTTGAATATTACTTAAAACTGTTTTTCTTTAAAATGTTTCTATAAAACTCGGCTCTCCCAAAATCTTCCCTCCAAAACTGGAACCCTAAAAAGGGTCCTCCAAATGTTCAGTTAATTATAAATTACAGCTATGTTCTATTTTAATGGATGACATCATCCTTTTTTTTACTTGAGCCTCTATTACATCATACAGGATCTCTTCCTAATATCTTCAACCTGTTTTACTGGATGATGTCATCCCTTTGTGACGTTATAAAGGATTTGCCTGGTTTCTTCCAACTTCGTTTAGCGACGTCATCCATTGTGCACAGAGACAAACAAACATACAAGATAAACAACGTTCACAGTTTTAGTAGTAGTAGTGTATGTATATATATATATATATATATATATATAGAAGGAGAGAGAGAAAGAGAGATTGTGTGTATTTAAGCAGCATTTTCTCATTTATGCAAACATTAAGAATAATGTTTAATTATCTGTTTTTATGTTTTCAATTTTTCTAATGGTATTTTTTGTATTAAAATTTTAAAAATTAATAAATGTGCCATAGATATCACAAACTTTTTTGATTCTTCGTCGAATCATCTTCAGGTGTCAAAAACAAATGAATAAAAAAGCTGGAGAAAAAAAGGGAATTTTTAAAAAGACAGCGGAGAAACGTGCAGAGAATGTTTTCGCATTGTTTCAGGAAAGACATTGACAATTTAAATTCAGCGACGGAGTGGCATCACAGAATAAAATTGCATTACATTAAGCATTTTAATGGGTTTTTTTTAACTAGTCAGTATTTTAACTTTCAAAAAATTAGAATTTATATGATGTGTGTGTGTGTGTGTGTGTGTGTTTGTGTGAGAGAGAGGATAAAACCAGACTAAATTTTTCAAAATAAGTGACATTTCATATTTGTATACTTTAATGTAACTTGACTTACATTTGCTTTTATTCTTCACATATAAGCATTTAATAATGCAGTTTATTTTTATCAGAAAAAATTTGATTGTATTTGTAAGATAATAACCTAAAGTCAATTTGAAACAAAATAAATTATTATTATAATTACTACTACTACTACTACTACTACTTATGCAAAATTTAAAAAGAATTTAAAACAACCCCACCTTAATCTAATATATAAAGTAGAGACGTTTTTTCCCCTGTACCTTCTCGGAGTATAGGAAAATAACCACATACATCACAGGCTACTAAACTCACCGCTATACTACACTTATTCACTCGAGCGTGTTTTAGTAAAGTTGTTATTATTTTTTCCAACCTAACACTAAATATTATATTTGGCCCACCATCAACGTCTCTCCGAAAAACCAACTCCATATAGGTGGTAGCAAAGACTTTTCCCCCTAACAATTGTGTACTGTGACTACACTCATCGACACCGGGTACTAATAAACACAGTCCGTCCTTATTTATTATTTGCCTGGTATTAATTTACTACATAATATAAAGCAATACGCAAACAAATAATGACCGCTCCCGTTCAATCCGATGATATTCCGCGAATATCAGATTACGTTTTTCCTATTTCTAACTATGATTTCCACATTTACATTCATTCCGGAATTAAGCGAATGACATTAACGAACACAGTACCTGCAACATTTATTCTTCAAACATGACGGCTAAAATTCCTTCATTAAATCGACTTCCTACTTAATTCAATAGCCGCCAAGATACTGTTAGACCCCGACACATTTATATTTTCAAAATCATATACCTTTAACCCTTCTCAAATAAATGACCTAAAGCGTGTCATTGTTGAACTTTATTTTTCGTCGCCAGAAGCTGCCAGTAAACAAGCTTAGCTTAACTGGCCTATTTTCCCATGTATTTTTCAAGTTGTAACTGTGGCGCAATGGTTAAGAAGGGAGGTTTCATTATCGCCAGTATCGGCGTTTGATCCCATTATGCTTTCTTTTTCTTTTCTTTTTTTTTTTTAATTTAAAACATTCACCAACATGGTAGAGGGGGGGGGGGGAGAACAATAGGCGGTTTCTTTTTTATGCAATAGGTAGTACTATCTCCCGCGCAACGCCGGGCGACGGGTTCCGCTAGTTGTCTATAGAATTAAATGTCAACTTATTTTTTGTTTGTTTTTTAATTTACGAGGAAAAATACTATTCATTTTTCTAGTAAGCAGTTTATTTTCATATTTTTAATTATTTCATTTTGAATAAAATATTTTTGCACAAAAAATGTGCATATATGTTTCTACCATTAATTTCTTTATTTATCTACTTTTACATGAACAAAAATATCATGGCAAGTTTATGATATCGTAAAAAAAAAACTCAGTGTCTGTCTTTTTTGCTTAATAAAAATTGACATATATCTGATAGCCAATGGTAGAATATTATTTTTCCTAATAAATGTAAACCAAAAGTAAGTTTGCTTTTTTAAAGACAACATATGTTTATTTTCAGTTATAGGTTGGTTGTGACAATTTTGTCTTAAAAAAAAAAAAGTGTCACTTTTCTAAATAAATCAGTTTCTTATTTTTAATAACTGACTATCTTCTGAGCAATTGTTTCTATCCTGTGTCTCTATCATCTTCACTGCAACTTTTTAATTTCGGTGTAAATGTTTCATACTAGAGAAAAATAAGAGAGAAGGGCAATTAAAGAGAAAATTTGTTTTTAATTTTACCGTTTTTTGTTTTTTTTCTTTAAGTTAAATCCTTTTATTTCACAAACATGAGAAAAATTGATCTCTTTTATAGAAAACTACATTTAGTTCTGATGAAATTTCTTTGATGCTTAGATTCGGATTGGATTAAAAGAAATATTGTTTTTGTTTTAAATTTATTGATTTAATTTTTTTTTAAATCCTTTATTTTAACAATTAAAAAAAACATTTCTGTCAATTTAAGCAATGATTAAAAAAAAATTGGGGCAATGATGAAAACAAAATTAGCTTCGGATCCTGCAGTTTAAAAATATAATTAATTATAAGAAACCAAGTGATACCATTGGCTAATCATGTGTTGCTTTTCCAATGTAAGTAAATAGTGAATCTCTCGCAGTTTATTCTATTAAAAAAAAATATCAGTCCGGATAGAATATGTATTCGGTGGAAAAGGTTTTAATTCCCTTTTCATTATGCGAATAACATGGCTTGCAAAATTCTGTGCTTTACTCACCAGGCACAATGAATGTTATTTATGTCTGTTGGTGAGAAATCCGACTGACATTTTTTTTTTTTTATCGATATAGATTATGACATTTCACTTGGGTCCCACTGAATTTCTCATAGACTCACTCAAATAACCAACCTGTGGGTTTCTGGAACTAGGCACATTAAAAACCTATCAGCATGTAGATAACTTTGAGAAACTTTTGTGCAAGTTGTCTATGTCAAGCTGACTTTGCATGTGTCTGTGCATTTATGCAAGACACCATATTATGTGTGAATTTATTCTGAATACATTTTGGCCATGAAAAGAATAAATGTGTCTTACTGTTTTGAAAATTTTCCAAATGGTCTGCTTTTTATTTGCAAAAATAGTCAACACAATTCTCTATTCACTTATTCTACTCGGATAAGATGTTGCGAAAGAAAGAAAAACACCTCATGTCTCTGTAGCTAACTCAGTTACATATGTTGTGTGCATGTGGTCCAGATGGACAATAGATTTGTCTGTCGAGCCCTCATCTCCTCAAACTGCTGCTGATAATTGTCTGACCTTTTCCACTAACATTTACCAATCGCATGTCAAACGAGGCTGCATCCTGCACGAAGGCCAGACTAATTTTGGCAATCTTTCTTTGAAATTAACGCTTACCATTCCACTCTCTCTTTCTGCTTCTAAAAATCCTTGTTATTGTTTTATCATTTTCATGAAGGCCATTTCTATTCTTTTTTTCTCTTTTAATTATTCTATTTACGTGACAATTCTTTCTCTCTTATTTGGCACTCAACTATTTTGGTAGACAAAAAGTATTATCCGTTTCTTTTCTTTGTCAGCCTTTTCATAATATTCTATTGATGAATATAAAAACCATGGCTGACTATCAGGCATGTGTGTGTAGTGTGATGTATGGAAATTAAACCTGGCCAGTGAGGGTTGAGGATATGTGTTGCATGGAGAGAAAAGATATAAGAATAATATGATGGATATGTAAAGTGGGTCTTAAAGACAGGCTTAGATCTGATGACTTCAGAGTAAGATTAAATCTGGATAGTATAAGGAAATGTGTGCAGAACAGGAGACTTTGTTGGTATGATTATATTGAAAGAATGTATGAGAGTTCTTGGGTTATTAGATGTATAACAGTTGAGGTAACAGGGGAAGACCAAGGAAAACATGGGAGAAAGTGATAAGGATGAATTTGAGAGAAAGAGGGATAAATAAAGACCTGGCCAAAGATAAGTTTGGAAGTCAGTTTCTAAAAGCCATCCAACACATGCCAGCATGTAAAACAGATGTTAAACCGAATCTGATAACGACGATGGCGTTCTTCAAAAACATATTTTTGCGAATTTGGGCAATTTTACAGTTATCTCTTTATTATCTCCCCTAAGCTTAATGATACACACAAGGAAACTGAAGATTGATTTCCGAGGTAAAATCTGATAGTTTTTAAGATTGAATCTTCCTAATTTATGAGTCAGTGAGAATTGGTATGAGACATATATAAGTAAGCAAAGTTCATTTATATTCCAAAAGCCAAGATTTTTTTATTTTTCTTACAAAGCATTTTCAAAACATACATTTCAGTGCAAATTATTTTACGAATCGTTTCGCTTAAAGTAAACCAAACATTATTATGTCAATATTGGATCTGTTTACTTCAAGCTCATCAGAAAGTACATAAAAGTTCTCAATTTGAAAAAATTATACAACGTAGTGTGACATGATATAATGGACAAACGTTCAGAAGGAAAACTTTGAACTCACGTGCGACCCTTAGAGGTCCACCATCTTGAAATGACAATATAATCAGCATGATCGCGTTGACAAACCGGTTCTTGTTAGATCACCAAAATTAAGCGACGTTGAGTCCGGTCTGTACTAGATAAGTGACCATTTGGGAATACTAGGTGATGTATATTGGAGAACAGCGGCACCTCCATGTAAAAACTAACGTCGTTAAAATCGAATTGTGTTCTGACAACCGCAAAATAGTATATATATAACTGCCTGTCTGACAATTCACATTCAAATCAAACTTTAAATTATGTTATAATTTTAAACAACTTTATTCAATTAATGTAATGACCAAAAAAATTCGATTTAAAAAAAAAAAGGATGGGGGGTCTGGCAGTCAACTGTTGCTTTAAAAATATATATTTCGTACCATGTCTATTTCATAGTTAAAGATTCACCGATTGAAAAGTGGAAAACGAAGGCGTTGATTTGCTCTTTTTGCTTTCTTTCTCTTTTTTCTTTTGTTGCCTTTCGCTGACATGAATCGAGAGAGGGAAGGAAGACAGAAAGAATGTTGCCTGTTCTGGTTATAAGTAACATTTAACTGTATGAGACAGAGAGAGAGAGAAAGAGACAGAAAGAAAGTTAGTATGCCATACTTAGAAGCAGAGGTTAGGAGTTTGAATTTCAGATAAGCACAATTATTTTTACTCCAATTTTGTCTTAAAATGAACTTAAACATTTCAAATTACAATATTACACAGACTGTTTGGTTTTACTTTTATTTTTTCTGTAATCTAAGTATTTTACGGAACTTAGGACCTTGGACGATGCTGCGTAGCCCTACTAGTGCGTGTGTGTGTATATATATGTCTATATATATATATAATCTTCTATTTCTTGATTGTCCGGCGATAACGGTCCTGCCTCCACTACCAAAAAGTTATGATTTATCTTTGGCGTGGTCACATTGAAAGAATGGATGAGAGCGCATGGGTTAGTAGATGTAGGACAGTTGAGGTAGCAGTTGTAAGTTGACAGGGAAAGGCCAAGGAAACCATAGGAGGAAGTGATAAGGATGAATTTGAGAGAAAGAGGGATATATGAAGACCTGGCCAGAGATAGGTTAGTTTGGAAGTGAATTTCTATAGACTGTCCAACACATGACAGCATGTAAAACAGATGTCTAACCGAATATAATGATGTGTGAATATGTATATATATATGGGTATTTGTATGGAAATGGATGTGCATATATGTATGCTTAAACATCTATTTATATGATAATATTTTATTGTGCATATAAAAATGATTGGTTTATACAAAAGGCAGCATGTAAAACAGACATTAAACCGAATATTATTATGATTATGATGATTACTGTACAGTTTAAATTTTGGATAATGGTCTCATCGAGGCAGATATCTGCAGAAAGAGATAATTTGTGCCACTATCCACGTAGCATCACTCCACTGCAAGAATAGCGAAATTCAGTGACAAGGGGAGGAAAAACTGAAAATTTTCAAACACTCTTCTACGGCTGTATGAGGCTATCAGAACTTCAGCTCATCGAAGAACCACCTATTGAGCACCACTATGCACATCGCTGTTACGTGCTAGATGACCATTGACCCTACAAAAGTATTTTCATTCTCTATTTGTCTCTCCCTCTCTCTCACTAGTCACGACTGATAGGGATGAGGACCGGTTTAGTCACCATGAATAAGCCAACTTTGCAACAAAAACCTGTGAGCAAGCAGACAATTTACCGTATAAAAGTGTAAAGAGAAAATTTTGTACTTAACTAACAAATAGTCAAAGGAAATGAACTACATACTTCATCCATAAGTGCCGCTGAAATAAATTCGAAATAAAGAATTTCCTACAATGTTGGCAGCTTTCATAATGAGGCATTATGGGATATATATTTATGAGGCATAAAAAGGAAGCGTTCCCAACAGGCAGAAGGCCAGATCACTGGAAAGTGACGTCATACTCTAAAGTAGCAAACTAGATCTGTCGAACAGTCAGACTATGCGCATTTTGACCCCTCCCTTCACTTAAAAATTCATCAAAATTCAGGAAATCAACCAATTTTAATGACATTTTCAGAATTTATTAATTAACGATCACAGAATATAATTAACCCATTACTTTATTAGAAATCTTAGTGCAAATGTATTATTTCATGTAATTTGCATAGGCTAGGCTAGACAACAAACATTAAATTAATACTTAATAATAAAATAGTGTTGTTATAAATTTTTGAATTTTTAAAACATGAAAATTTTTATTTGAAAAATAATTTGTCTAATTTAATATTATATTCATATAAGTTATTCTTTCCGGAATGTTTCTTGATTTTTTTTTTTTTTTAACTTTTAAGTTAAAAGTTTGATTTACTTTTAAGTAAATCAAACATGAAAGATTACGAATTCAGTAAAATAACACAAAATCAATAATTCAAAATAATTAATTAATAGAATATTTATTGAAATAAATTAAAATGTGTGTGTTTTGTGAGTTAATTTACAATATAGTAAAGATTTGTAATAAATTAAAACAGTCATGGGGAGCATTTGGGATGAAACTACTTAATTAATCTAAAATTGTATTTTTTATCCCAAAATAAAATCTAATTTATTTTTTTAAGACTTAAAATTCGAACTTTAATGCAATGCGTTAATCGTTGGATACCATGTTATAATTTTCTTATTCTCTTTTGCGCTTGACATCTATAGAAAAGGAAATATGTTTGAAAAAAGGAATACGTTAACAATGATTTCCAAGTGAATCAATAATCCTTAGGAGGGTAGCCGTGTTCTTGGCAGTGAAATAAAGTCATAATAGCAGGAACAAGTTAACAATGATTTTCAAATGAATGAATAATCCTATGGACTTGAGTCTACTTGCTCTGATTACACATGGACGCATGCATGTTAATCCATGGCGCACTTCCGGTCCTCATTGATAGTGGGTATTACTCTCACTATCAATGCCGTCACCAGAAAAACTCAACTCTGTTGACAAACCTCCTTTACGATTGCCGTGCAACAAGATGATACTTGAAAAAAAATTTTTGGGACATCTTGTGTTGAAGCTGCAGTGGAAAAGAAAAAGGCAGAGGAAGAAAGAGAGAGTGATAGATAGAGAGAGAATAACGAACGAAAAAGAGGAGGGAGTGACTAAAGGAAATAACAGATGGATTCAATCAAGTTTGACGGCTGTTTTTTTTTTCTGTTTTGATTCAGCAATTAAGATGTTATTACCGTTAGTTTATTTTTAAAAATAAAAGGTTCGTTTAGTTATTTAAAGACGAAACTTTAATTCTAATTTTAAAAAAAGTATATAATTAAGTATCACAAATCAGTTTAGTTTAGTATGCGAAAACGGGTAAATATAGCAGGAATGAGAGTTTTCTGCTTTTTTATCGGAATTCCACTTTTTTGTAATTCAGAAAAGACGCAATTCTGCTCTCTTTTTTTTTTTAATTCAGAAAAAGTGGATTTCTGTTTGATTTCTGCTGAATCGCGAGAGCTTTATGACTTTATTTTTTTCGTCATTTGGATCAATTTTATTTCTCTTTCTTTCTCTCGTTTTATCTTTGTTTCTCTTTTCCTGTTTTTTATCTGTTCCACTTCTTCACGCCATACTTTAAACGATTCATGATAATTTTTTTGACCAAACATATTTGTAGTGTTTTAAACTTTTATTGCGCACAAAAATAAACTTTTGACACATAAAATAAGCTTTGAACATTGTTTTTTCACAAAAAGCTAATTTACATAGAATTTAACAAATTTAAAATTAAAAATGAAGTTAAAGCATATCAGTCAGTACTTTCAGTATGAAAAAAAAAAGGTATTGTATGTTAACATGCTTTATTAAATCCCCCCCCCCCCCCAATGAGATTTTACTTTTTTAGGTGATTATGGTGAAACACTTTTAACAACTTGGCAGAAAGAAGAAAGAAAAAACATTATTTTTAGTATAAGGGGTCTGTTTCACATATGAATTTAACGTTTTAGAGCAGTTAATAATTTTATTTTTTTGCTATGGGAGATAAATTTTGTGCATTTCTTTTTTTGGGAGTGTCTACTTTGTTTAGGCAATTACATGTAGTTGTATAAGTTTTTTTTTGTTTAGGAAAGGGCTTGCTATTCGGACTTAATAATAGGATTATGGAAAGTTTGTTTTTTTAGTGGGGGCGTACCACTCGGACCAAGGGTTAGTGTTAAGATAAATATATTTTTTTTTACTAACTTTTCAGTATGACCCCTTCTCTCCTCCCCAAAATGCATATAATTTATCTCACATAGCAAAAGTTTGAAGTGTAACTGCCCTAGAAAGCTTGACTAGCATGGAAATGGGGGATGATTTCATGCATTGTGTGTTTGTAGGAGTCGGAGGGGGGGGGGGTCATCACGATTTCAGATTTGTTTGCCATTGGCCACTCACATCTCTGATATACTGAAAGGCCTTCAATTTCAACTTGCGATATTGTGTTTATTTGGGGGGTTATTTTGATACAATTTGGATGTAAAAAAAGTTGCTCTTTATAAATGTGCAATTCTTTCTCTTGTTTCAATAGTTTTTTGCTATGCTAGTTCAAGTCAGGTTATTTTTTTGGTGATGGACGATTTATTTGTTTTATGTAAAAGATTTTTCACTTGATCGGAACTTGCATTTTTAGTTGTACTTCACACTGTGAAAATTGGCTTTTGGTTCAATAGAATACAAGATGGCAAATTTTCTAATTTCCAACAAACTCATAATTTGGTGGCTGATTGAGTTACCAAAATAAATTTGGTACCATTGTTTATGTTCCTATTTACTTGTATCCCCACGAGGGTAAAGTTAGACACAAGGTCGAATTTTAATGTGGGGAAAATCCAGCTCCTGAAAAGGGTTCACTCTGGATTGGAACAAAAATCAAAATTGCCTCAGTCTAAAGAGACTTCACTGACCACAAAGGTCTATGTGCCCACATTAAATTTTTTTAGACATAATGAAAATAACATTTTGGTTTTGGATTACCTAATAGAACATTCTGGTTTTCAAGCAACATTTTTTAGCAATTTTAATTTTTTTTATGAGTTTAATTAATTGTACTCACTGAACTGTTACAGAACATTCTTGGGTGTCATTTCGTTTAAGGAATTATACTTTATGATTCAATAAAAAAGTAATTATATTAATGTTTATAAGAATGTGTATAGGAATGTGTTTCTAGAAACAGACACAATAATATTATTATTAGTATTATTATTAGTTGCAGATGTGTAATGTTGCTGTAGACATCAATTGTATCACATCAATACATAGAAACAATATATCACTTTGTTGGAAATGAATACAGTTTTATATGAACACAGAGGAAGGAGAGGTCTGTACATTTAATTTAATAACAATAAAAACTACTACTATTATTACCTACGTTAAGGAGGTTATGTTTTCGGTCAAGTTTGTTTGATTGTTTGTATACAGCCTAGCAGACACATCGCAAGACCAATCGTCACCAAACTTAATCAAAATATCGGTCATGGTTTAACTTAGAACTAAGAACTAATTTAATGTTGCTATACTAGGTCAAAGGTTAAGATCATGGAAGCAGTCACACTTTTGACGATAACTTGGGTTCTGTTCATCATATAGACTCACTACTTAGGCTATATTGTAGCCAATGAAGTCCCGCATCTTATATGACCTTGATCTATATGATGGCAATACTTATACTTATACTTATTAAGGTTGCCTTGGTTTATATCAATTAAATAAAATTCCCTGCTTCCTTTGTTCCAGCTCGTTTGGCCTAGTGGTCTCCATCAATTCGTTATTTTGATACCTCATTTAATACGGCTTCCTATTCCAGTTGCTTATTTCCAAGAACTGCAAGCTTGTTGAACTCTCTTCCTGCTGACTGTTTTCCTCCTACCTATAGCCTTGGTCTTTTTAAAACTAAGGCCAATAGGCATCTCTTGTCTTTGTGATAATCATCTTTCGTTCTTGTTAGCTCCTTACATCAAGTAGCTTCATGCTTTGTCTGGAACGATTTCCATTGAAAAAAATTATATATCTAAATGAATAAATGTTAAAGTTTTTTTCATTTATCACTTCTATATTACCATCAAAACGGGTTACTGTTATTTAAATCAATAATACAACATAATATTTTCACATTCTCTCTATATGACAGATGAAGGATTAAGAGAAACATTTACACACCTAAATTGCATAACTATTTTTTAAATAGTTAATGTTTGGTATTATTAATTTGGAATTGCATTGGCTTATTGTTACTATCTGTATGTAATAGTTTTGTCGATATTAACAGTAATTAATTAAAGTTATTTCATAAATAAATCAGATAAATTATTAAAACAGGTTAGTTTATACTATCACTGCTTGCTAAGAGTGAGGCATAAGCGAAAAGAGAAAGGTGGAAGAGTGTGGCTGTCTTGCTTGCTTCCTCTCTCTCGTCGTGTTTTTGCAGTTTTACCTTTTTGTGAAAAGTAAATAAATAACTTTTTTCATTAGTTAATTAAATGTGTTATTTTAAAGTTTGACAATTGTTTAATGTTTACAAACAACTTTTTACTATTCTCATTGACAAATTGAAACAAAAATTTAGTAGCGCTGATCTGTCCAAATTACAAAAAAAACCATCCTCCACTAAATCCCCCCCCCCCCCCATTAGATTCTACATTTTTAGGCGACTTTGTGTGAACATTCTGAAAAACTTGACGAAAAGAAAAGAAAAAAACAATTATTTTAGAATTCAAAGTAGGGGGAAATTTTCCTATATAAATTCAATGTAAAATGATCCCCCATTTCTGGGCCAGTTTTTGGGTAGTTAACTAAATCTTTTTTGTTATGGGAGCTAAATATGCTGCATTTTTTTTTTGGGGGGGGGGGGGGGGTAGTCTACTTTTTTAGGCGATTACGTGTGTTTTTCTGACCTTGTAACTCAGACTTAGGGTTAGTGGTAAAAAGAATTTGGTTAACTCCCGTAAAAAGATTGAATGGCTCAGAAATTGGGGAACATTTTATGTTAAATATATATGAAACTGATCCCCCACTCTAAATTCTAAACTATTTGTTTTTCCTTCTTTCTGTTTTCCACGATGTTCGCACATAATCGCCCCAAAAAGCAGGGGGCGAGGATTAACAGAAAGTGTTAATCTGCAAATTTACCTATATTTTATTTTTTTTTAATCTTATACTTTTTTAACTATACATTCCTTCTTTTTATTTTTTATTTTAATTTTAAGCAATTAAAGAAAGTAGAAAGTGGACCTTTGATTTACTTTCGGCAGCCTTATTTTGTCCTTCAGTTCTCACATTCCATGAGTGATGTTTCTGACAAAGGGAGAAGAATTGCTGTTTTCTGGGTCGGAATCTATCCATCTAACACTTATCGTTGGCTAGTTTTTAACCTTGCAGTAGTATTTTTTTTATTAGCTCCTTACATCAAGTGGCTTCATGCCTTGTTTGGAGTGATTTCCATTAATAGAAAAATAAAAATTGATTTTGATTTTACTTTTCCCATGAAATAAATAACTTAAAAATTATCTAACTAATTAAATACTTTATTTTTAAGGTATAAATAAAAATGTTAGAAGTTTGGGTATTATTGTAGATTAACATTACGTGTGAATACCCTGAAAAACCTGACGGAAAGAGAAAACAACAACAGAATTATTTTAGAATTTAAAGTGGAGGATCAGTTTCACATATAAATTTAACGTAAAATGATCCTCCATTTCCGGTTCATTCTAGGGTTTTATAGCAGTTAACCTTTTTTTTTTGCTATTGGAGATGTATTCCATACGTTATTTTTTTTTGGGGTGGGGGCACTTTTATCGTCAATTACGTGTACTTTTACGACCTTGCCAGTCGAACTTAGGGTTAGTGTTAAAAATATATATTAGTTAACTGTCTAATAAGTTAAGATGACCCTAAAAAGTAGAATCTCATTTTTTTAAGAGTGTGTTGTAATTTAACTGAGGGTGTTAATTTACACATTTACCAAAGTTTGTTGTTAAAATTGTGGAATTTTCTGAGTAAAAACATTTTTTTAACTATACGCCCTTCTCCCGATTTATTGCTGCCCGAAGGGCGAGTAGGTTTTGTTAGTTGTGTATAAAGTTGATTAAGATTGTGCATCCTCCAATTTTGGAGAAATAAATTCGAAAATAATAAATAAGAATTAGAGAGTTATAATCAACACAATGGATTTTTTTTTATTTACTAATTTAAGGCGATGTGACAGCAGTACTCCATCTTAAGGCATATCTGACATTATTGGCATCAGTTATAAACCTAATTAAATATTTTAATTTGTATAATCTTGAATCTACAGCAGATAACTCCAATTTGAATCTATATTTTAGTAAGAAATAAAAAAATTATTTGAAGAATATAGTACAATATAAATATTTATTCTCATCATTGATAGAACAAAGTGTTGTTAAGACAATTTTTTTTTTTTTAGTGCTAATGGCCTTAAGTATCACCGAGGCAAGACCAAAGGTTGCGACCTTCCATCCAGCGGTGGCTACCAGATGGAGAAGAATGACAGTGAAGAAGGAGAGAGCGAAGATTCAGCTGCAGAAGACTGTATAGCACAGGAGATGTCGGTTGAAGAACTGCACAATTTTCACCAACAGCACTCGCATCACGATGACAACAACAGAGGTAAGTTTTATTTTATGCGTTTTACTTACATCATAAGCATATTCACCTGGCATTACTTGCATATCTATCACTTATAAAAATCATTATTATTTGATTGAGAAAATAGAGATTCTTAAGCAGGGTTCACATGAACACAATCTATGTACTTGGCCTAACTATTTTGTATATCTCTATCTTTATAAAGTTAAGTATGTTTGTTTATATATTTGGGTGTACACGATTCACTCCTAAACTAATTAACCCATCATTATGAATTTTGGAGTACATCTGATAGGCATGAGGGGTCCAAATGTAGGCTATATTTAGTTTTATGCAAAGGGGGTAAAAAGAATGTGGATGCCCTTCATGAAAATTCAGATACCTTCGATTTTTGTGAAATTTTAACAATAGGAATTAGGCATCAATTAATAAATATTCCCCAAATTTCAGTTTCTTTGGAATATTTTAAAGGGTTTTTATGAAGCATTATATGGACACAGCCTCCTATTTAGAAAATTCAAATATTTCAGATTTGCATTGGATGTCATCCATCGTCATTAGACACCAATTAAGCAAGATTCCCTGAATTTCAATTTCTTCTTAAGCCTTAAATGTTAGACATTTTCTAGAATCAAAATCATGCGATAGTTTGATCAAAATTAGACATAAAGTTTAGTATCATTATATGTTGATTTTAATCTTCGTAAAGGGACATACAAGTTGTGAAAACCTGCTCTGTTCGTTGAATTCATTTTACCTATCTTGGGACGGGTATTCTTCTAGTTGATTTGCAAAATGACATCTCATTAATTCACTATTCGTTATTGTTTTCTAATTGAACAACTGTTTTCATTTTATTGTTGCACAGAGTTTATGTGCATCTATTTGTTACAATCATGGATAAAAAATTAGCATTTTGGGTGAAAAACTTTTTTCCAACTGTTTTCAGGTCAGTTTACCACCACCCTTTCTCCCAACAACAAAAAACAACATCTGCACATATACAAACTGCAATCAAGCAAACAAGTTTGTGAATACATTTCACCCCTTCCTCCCACATTAATTTCATTATAAAATTATTTCTTTTAATCAATTGCACAACAAGATTATGCAATTTGCAAATGTAATTCTTAAAGTCTGTCTTTTACTTTTACGGTTTCTGTTTATACATTTATGTTGTGGGCTCTGTGTTCGTGTCGAACATCTATAAACAGCAAATAATTCAAAGTTTGGGTCAGGAGTTTCTTGGGTCACTCTACTTTCCTGTGCAACACACACACATCTATATATACAGAGTGAGGAAGCAAAATTTACAATATTTTGAGGCAGGGATTGAAAGACAGTGTATGACCAATTAGTTTATTGAAAGTCAGGAGAATTTATTTGCCACAAGAAAATTTACATAACAGAAAAAAATATTCTATGTGTCATCCTTTCTCCATATCTGCCTTCACACGCTTCTTGAAACTTGCAAAAGTGTTCCTTAAATATTTAAGAGACAACTTCTCCCATTCCTCTTTAAGAGAGTCAACATCGTTGCGCGATGTTCTATTGTTAGTATGTTCTTAAACACTCCAAATAGCATAATCCAGAGGGTTTAAATCTGGGCTAGAAGGTGGCCAAAAACATGATTCCCAAGAATTGCTGAAGTTGGATTTGCAGAAATATTGTATTTTTTTAGCTGTGTGGGCTGGAGCACCACCTTGTTGTTCATACATAATTACCATCTGGGTAGTTTGCTTAAAGTCATGGAAATACCTGCTATCTCAGAGTCTTGTAGTAAGTATTAACATTGACATTTTCATCAGCTTTGTAAAATTTTATAGGCGTTTTCCTTCCATCAGAATCCACAGCACCAAAAGCCATAACTTCAGCAGGATGTTTTGTTTTGAATGTCTCCTTAACCTCAGCTGTCGATTTTGCGATAAACAGTTCAGAACAGCATCGACTCTGAAGATCTTTTCATCTGAAAAGATCATTACAATGAAGGACTTTTTCTTGAACCATGTAATAATTTTATTGCACCTTTTCAATCTCTTTTCCTTCATAGCTATTGTCAACAAGTGGTTTTGTGGTTTTGTGTAAGATTTTAACTTCAAATCATATTTTACTGCATTTCTAATGATCTTGTTGTCTATCTCAAGTTCAGTTGCCATTTTTCTCATGGATTTGGTTGGATACTTTAGGATTTTGGATTTGAGAGCTTTAATAAAAGCTTTGGTACGTTTGGTAATAGTTTTGCTCATAGTCATTCTATTCTTTAGATTATAAACAGTCTTTATGGACATTCCAACTATTCTTGAAATCTCCTTTGATGTGATGAGTGCATTCAGCAAATCACACTCTTTGACTTTTACTTTCCTGATTACTCATATGGGCAAAAGTTTCTGAAAAGGTAAAGATAATAGTGTTAGGTATGATAATGATATCAATATATGCTAAGTTTCAAAACAATTGACTTAGTACCTGCAGAGAAAAAACAACTTAATGTTCATAGTAAATTTTTCTTCCCCACACTGTGTGTTTGTGTGTATATATGACAATTAAACCAACATGATGTTTTTACATGGAGTTTAACAACAGACTCGAGTTTCTTTTAAAATTCCAGATAAAGGCTTAATTGTGTGAGAGCTGATACCGCTGTAATTTGTTTTTTCCATATTGGTATATATTATTCTTAAAACACTTGTGGTGTTTTTAATTTGATCAAATAATTTATTCCAAAATATAAATCACTCTATTAGAAAAAGAATATATACTTTGTTTTTAGTGAATAATGTTTTTTTAATTGAGTATTTAATATGTATACAGATTTAAATTTATTTTTCTTATGTTTATGAATCACATCTGCTTTACAGTGAGATTTTCAAGACTTGGTTTATTAGCCAATAAATGTTACATACTGGTGATATGTTTTTTTTATGTTTTATCTCAAAGCTAAAAAGTGGAATTTGATATTGTTTAATGTCATTTATAGTATATTGCTAACATAGAATAAATGCTTCTTAAAGGCCGCACCCAATTTTTAGACCAGATGCTTTATAAGTTTAAGGAAGAAACGATCAGTTCCCATTCCCACTAGAAATCATTACAGTGTGTTGGTTTCTTTCTAAGGATGGAAAAGGCAATAATCTTTTTCATGGTTACACAATAATAATAGAGAACATTTTCTTGTTGATAAAAATAATATATGTGATGAAAACTTTACAATGAATTAAGCTTATAGAAATAAACATTGTGGTGCTCTCAACAATATTGACAATGTGAAGATTAATTATCTAGAACACTGGTTGGCCGCTCAAAATGTTTGCTGATCCGCAGAAAAATTTAGACATTATTTCAATTCTTATGAAGCTTCAGATTCAAAAATGATGATTTACAAAACGTTTTATGGATGGTATACATGTTCAAGACTTTACATAATCTCGAAGTAAACACAAGTAGACAAATGTGACATCATGCAGCCATAGTCGTATAACCTAACCTGAATTGCAAAGTCATGTTCAATACTTGTTACTGAAAAGTTTATTACTGTTACTGTTTATAATGAGTTACTGGATGGGTTATTAGTATAATTTTCTACAACATGGCATAGCAATGGAGAAATAGATAGAATGCAATTTTAGTAGTAAAGTATGGATTAGGACTACATCGAAAAAGTTGCCACGATTACTATCAAGTTTCAGTTGGTGCTCTTCAAAACATTGGACCATGAAATCATAAGCAAGCCAAAAATCGAGAAAACCAAGCACACGTAGTTGAGAAGGATGCCGAATGGGATGGAACTAATTTTGATTAATTTTTTAATACATTCCAAAATTGCTTTAATTTAGAAATAACTTTTCTAGAATTTCTTTTTCTAGTCCAACTTTTTCTTCCCAATCCTGATAGTTTTCATTTCTAAAGAAATGTATCCACCAAGAAATATCCTACATTAAACAAATTTTATCAAAAGAAAAGCTGACACATTGAAAATTGTGTTTGATGGCAGCACTTTCTTTAAAATAACACAATGTGTTTCTGCTGCAAAATTAACCCTCCGACAAGTCATCCTCACGAGATGTCTGCAGTGGCTGGGTCATGCCCTTCGCCCTCAGCCAAGAGAGTTCATCTATGAAGCAATTGCCCTTGCTCTTCTGCAGCGTTGGAAAAAGCAATGTGTTGGACAAAGAAAAACCTGACTGATGACGGTTAAAGCTGACTTGGAACCAAACCTGAGCCCCCGTATCTACGGAGTTCGCTGTTAGAAATCACTCAATCATTGACTTCAAATCATCAGGCTTACTCGGCCTTCATGAGAGATACTGTGGGTGAATGCTATTTCAAGTACAAGTAGTAGTACATCGAAAATTTGTCCTTGTTTTTAACTAATAATATATTTTTGGTCGGGAGTTGATACTGACATTATTTTAAATTATGTAATGCAGTTTACTTTAGATGTTGATGATCTTTCAATATTATTTTATGTCTTAAGAAACTTCTGGGAATATCAAATGGATCATTTTATTTAATCCTCATTAGTATGTTGGTTTTATTAATTTATATCTTGTATCATTTAGAGCGAATTTCAAAAGAGTCAGTTCTTTTTTTCACTCAGACTCTTTTACTGAGCCAGTCGCGATCCCTGTTAAATCAGTAGAAAACACAATAAACATAAAGAAAATAAAAAAGACAATGATTATCATTAATGCAACAGACAACATTTATTTATGAGAAGAAGAATCTGCAACGTCGAACGGACCTGAGTGTATCAGATGCACCTCTTCCAAGCAACTGTTGTCTCGACTTTGTGTCTTGGACATTGAATGCATAATTAGAGAGAGAAGACTGTGATGGTGCGACGGGCATGTTCAACGATCTGATGGAGCCATCGAGCTATCCGCAGATGGTCGACACCAACCTGAAGAAGACTTGTGCAACCTCATCAAAGACGACATTGGGGTCTGGATAATTTTAATTCTATGAACAGACCTAGTTGGAAATATGGTGTGAGATCAGCCATGCATGTAGCAAGCCAGTCAATTGGAA
The DNA here is from genome assembly GCA_963556195.1 of Sepiola atlantica. Taxonomy (NCBI): domain Eukaryota; kingdom Metazoa; phylum Mollusca; class Cephalopoda; order Sepiida; family Sepiolidae; genus Sepiola; species Sepiola atlantica. The sequence continues at coordinate 165,375,954 of OY744517.1, read as the reverse complement.
GGAGAACTACCAATATGGAGGATGTCTCCATCTCTGCATGATAATCAAAAAGAACCGCTAGCCAGCCAGCAAAAACATTGTAATTTCTTGTGTCACGAGTGTTATTCAAACCACTTGACTAACAAGACTAACGCTCAGCAATAATTGAATTAATACAAGATGGTCCCTTTTTCTGAGGAACGGGTTTGAATCCTGTACGAGTTTCATTTTTTCTTTTTTGTAGTTTTGTTTATTCCCCACCCCTGTGGATTAAATTAACTGTTTATTTAATGATATTACCCATACAAACAAAATGTTAACAAAATGGAGTGAAATACATATAATGGGTTTTATTATATCACTTGTTGAATAAATTTAATTGAAGTCAGTCGTGTCAATCGCTTTCCAAGAGATGCAGCATTAAGTGACATCAGAAGCCCTCCCTACCCAGACTCAACCTATCGGCTTCAACTATGCTGAAGGAAAGCAGCGGGATTGCATTATCATTTTCGCTTTTAACGGTGGATTCAAGCTAAGTGAATATAGGATATTCGTGCTTTAACGTTTTTTAACTACACACATGTTGTAGTTTCTTCTCTAATACGAAGCTGCCAGTTGCATTTTCTTGGCTGTACACATCTAGATCGGAAGAAAATAGTAAAGAAACAGTTGGATTTATATAAATACACATTTATTCTCACATAGACAATTTGTTGGTGACAAGCGTAAGAGGGATATATTAAACATGATAGATAAAGGGATGAAAATTACAGGTGTAGTTATTAAAGGAAAGACTACATTAATCTCCCAACACAATCAATAAAGAACATGTATTGCCATGGTCAAAGAATTGAGAGAGATATGCATGGACAATGTATGAATAAATGTGATTTACATTTTGTTGATGGTGTTCTATGAGCCTACAGCTGCAACTACAAAAGGAAGTTTTAAGATGGCTGCAACCAAAGTTTGTGGTAAACATGTCAAGATGGTAGCCACTTGAACTGCGTCAGATTGCTTGGGTGTCCAAGCCAGAAAGAGAATATTCGTTACTAGACAAAACAAAAATGTGTCGCCATATCATATCCATCATATTCATCATATGGGTGGAATCAGATATTTTGGATTTCCGGAAATAGGAAAGTGTCTTCTTTCATTGATCAATATAATTCAGGGAAGATAACTTGGATATGATCTCAGGGATTGAGATACTACATGTGGCGACACATTTTTGTCTAGTAATTTGGTTAGGTCCACAATTAAAGCGAGCTCTGTCACCCAAGATGCAAAAGTTTTTTGGGTTTTTTTTTTTTAAATGATAAATATTTATCTTTTGTAGACACTTTTACTCCAGTAGCAGTGGGGAGTTCTTAGCCTTTTTTCAATTGCTTTCCTTTGGATGATTGTTGGAATTGTGTTTCGTTTAAAGGAAATGAAACAAAGTGGTTGTTACAACCGTTAGTGGTACATGCTATAAGTGAAAATAATTTTGTATCTGGAAGGGAATAGCCACAAAATTGTTTTGAAGAGAGACAAGACATTTATTTTGGTAAAATAAAAAGACATATTCGTAAAAATTAAAAAAAAAAAAAAATATTATTGTTTTATTTATTTGTTTTTCCTGATTTGATATCAGCTTAAACAATTTTGATCATAGTTTTTTATCCAGAAAACTGTGATTCTGTGATCTTCACAGAAACAAGACATGACGATGATGATGACGCTGATGATTACTGTGCAGTTAAGAGCAAGCCGGAACCTTTGCTGCTATCAACAACAGTCAAGGATACAACAGTTGTAGCTACTCCAAGTACAACCTCATCTTGGCCGTTGATGGAGGACAATTGCACCAGTGACGTCAATAAACTGCAGCAATTGGCGATCATTGCAACAGGACCTGAAAGTCCACTTCTCAAGCCGGAAACTAACATGAACCATAACCAAATTTGGTAAGTCGGCATTTGTTTACTTTCTGTTTATTTTATACATTATTTAAAAATTCATTTAAAACAACATGAAATCAATGAGTGTTTGACGAACACTGAAACTGATTGTGTAATTTATTAACATTTTATGAACAGCATTTTCTGCACTTTCTTATGATAAAACTAAGGAATCAGTTTTCTTAGATTACTAGAAAAAATAGGACCCATTGGCCATCCATTGAGCTCAGGTAAGATTGTTTAAATCAGGAAAAACTGAGTTTGTAAAACCAGTTAACTATAAATGTATTCTTTTTATAAATTTCTACGATCGGTTTTAATATAGCTCCCCAAAAAGGGGGCATTCTGGATTGGGGCAAAAATAAAAATTGCTTCAGTCTAGACAGGACAGATATTCAAAACAACGCAGAACTCCACCCTCGTGTGGAAACAAGTAAATAGGGATACAATCTCTGCAATATTTTTTAATATTCCCTCCCTTTTTATTTAAAATAAATACAAAAAAAACAAACAACACAGAATAGTTTTATTTAAAAAAAGGTTTTCCAAGAAAAAATTGGCGAAGTGGGTGCAATTTCATTTGTTTATACTTTTTGTAAATAAAAAATTATTTGTTAAATGTTATTTTGTTTGTCTATACATTTTGCTTACAGAAAAAAATCTCTGCAATGTTCTTTTTAATATACCCCCCTTTTTCTTAAAATAAATACAGAAAAACAAACAATGCAGAAGAGTTTTAATTTTTTTTAAAGTTTGGAGTATTATCAGTCTGCTTTAATGTTTCAATGTGCATGCATGACTAACCGGAAGTGAAAATAACTAGTGTCAACACGAATCTGTCCTTTTCGTATGTGCTTTGATTTGGGGTGACTGAAATCCATTTGATCTGGGTTTTTTTCTTCTTTTTTTTTTCCATTGTAAACTATTTATTTTCTTACTTTCTTTTTTCTTTTCTTTTTTTTCAGTTCTGATGGAAGTGATCCCCAAGTGACCTCTTCATCTCCTTGCCCAACATCAACAAAAGAACCGTGTAAAGAGAGCGGTACATGGTCACATACTTGGCCAACAACTGTCTGGCAATGTTTCATGAAAGGTCAGTTTTTAGTTCAAGCAATTATAGAATTTAATAAAAATAAACAATTTTAAGTTTTCTTTGCAATTCATTGAGTAACTTTTGGGTTTTTTTGTTTTTTTTACCAAATGCACATCAGCAATGTTTTCTTCAGATAATTAGTAGTCGTCGAGCAAGATTAGATGTGGTTGTGTAAAAATAATGTTAAAAACTAAATTTTCTACGTAAGACTAGAGTAAGAAGAAATTGGAAACTTCCATTAGAAGTTAAAGAGTTGAATTAGAACTACGTGTTCAGGTAGAAAGTCTGAGGCGGGGTGAAGAAGATTACAAAATCTTTCTCTTTGGTAGGCAAGCTGATTGAATTCGCGTGTAGTGGGAAAGAATTTAAGTAAAAAAAGAAAAAATTCAACTGAACAAGTAAAAACGTAAATTCATATAAATCGGCACGGTACAATATTTTGAAGGTTCAATCCTCACGACAGGCAATACTAAAAATAAAATAAAATTTACTTAACACTTCTATGGCTGATGATCCTCATGGATTAAATAAAGGGTTCACTTTCAAATTATGTATAGATTCCCAAGTTCGACATAAAGATGCATCTAAAGAAGGCCTGAGGTTATATCAGCCGAAACGTGAGAATAACATCCAAGATGGATACAGTAATCCAAATAATCCAAAGTCATTTTTTTTTCCAATTGAATTGATGTGCAGAAGACGAAATTAAGAAACCCAATATAGATGTGTACTTTAGCTAGTGTTTAGATATCTTACGTTAGAATAAAATGAGACGCTTGATTGTTATTTGTCTTTTGTAGGAGTGCAAATTCAGTTTCCAGAAAATACCTGGCAAACGGCCGAAGAACTTGCTCGCATTGAACAGCTGAGAAAATCGTCAAGCGGCAAAGAGAACAGTCAAGACTGGTAAGACAACACGCAAAATATGAATTTACTTTCTTTTCTGGAATAAAAAATATGAATGGGAAATGAAGCAAACCTTTTTAGATAGGTTTAGTTTGTTTAACTACTAGCAGGGTTAACCAGCATTGCACAGGGGCATGGATAACAAAATTAAAAAAAATTTAAAAGTGTGTAACATCTTTTCTTTACCCCCCTCACCCATCTCTCTCTCTCTCTCTCTCTCTCTCTCTCTCTCTCTCTCTCTCTCTCTCTCTCTCTCTCTCTCTCTCTCTCTGGCAACTGGTTCAATAGAAAAAAAACAAGGAAGAAAAAGAAATTTGACTGGCTGATTGTTTGATCTAATTTCAGTGTTTTTGAAACAACTACTAGTAATAACGAAAAAGAGTAACCCCCACCCCACTCCCTGGCACTAATTTTGTCCCTGGTGATCCCAAAGAAATGAATATTGTAATATTGTTTACCATAACCCAGTTGAGATTACACTGAATACAATGATGTACGGTTTGTAAGGGTATTTTGTGTAGTTTCTGACTTTTAGCCACGCACACACAAAACTATGCCTTTCAGGGTTTAAAATCGTTTTCCTTACAAGTTTCACACACCTACATGACATGGTGACACTATGGCAGCTGGTACAAAGAATTAACATTAAATGAACGCAAAACTTTTTATTTTTTTATTTTATTTTACTTCTTGTCCAGTATTAATTTCGGATGGTTTCTCTAGAAAAGAAGCTGTTTCATAGTATCACAAATAAAGTTACTTTATGTAACAGAGAGTTAATAAAATAAAGACTGAATTCAAACGGGATGCTGAATTGTCTTTTTTGGTCTTTTCACTATCAACAGTGGAGAACGACGTGACGTTTACAATCAAAGATTTCGTCCAGAATTTGATTCCTTTTTTTTCTTTTTCTCTTTCTTCTTTCTTTTTCTCTTTGCACTCGACGTAGTCACAACGTCAACCTTTCTTGCTCTTCAACCAGAGCAAAGTGTCTAAGCTTTTTATTACGACAAGAATTAGCCCATGCAAAACAAGGCTCATTTGCATATGTGAAGTTTTGTTGCGTGACAAAAAGCACACATTTCTATTTGGTGACTAGAACACTCTGGGTTCAATCCCAGATGGACAATGCACGGTGCAACCCTCAATCTTTTTCCTTCTGGACCTGCATGATGGCTGCCACACTTTAAAAGAACAGAATTATATACAACTACTAAACTAAAAACAATTAAATAATCTATTTGATCAAAACCAAGTTTAGTAATAATGTTTCGCCTCTGAAAACTATGGCTGAACTCAGGGTCATCATCTTAAGAAGGCTTTGTTTAGTAATTGGATGAATTCACTGTATAGAATTCATTTTTTTTTTAAGTAACGTCATTTGTGAATCTATAAGATAGCCCTGTTTGCAGAGATCATCTCAGATTAATATTGCACGGGAAGTAAATAGATAAGTTTTGTGTTCATTAAATATTTGCTCTTTGTACCAGCCGCCGTAGTGGCGCCATGTCATGTTGGTGTGAAAAACTTGAAAGGAAAAGGATTTTCAACTGAATGCATAAAAGGACGAAGTTGGTTAAATGGTCAGAGTTTTCTCATCTAAAGCAGTCTAATGATTTAAGTTGCCGTTTCTTATTGAAGTAGTAGTGGTTTGATTCGCTGCTCAGTAAGAAATAATTGAAGAATAATTTTCCCATGTTTTTAGTAATTACATATTACAGACAAGATATAAATATAAAACGATAAACAGAACGTGTATTATTATAATAGATATGAAACTGTGTTTGCGTGCGTTCACTGCACAGGTCGTGATCGTCCTCTCATTGTTTTCGTTCAAATTCAGTGCTTGATTCTGACACAGATCACAGTGTCAATCATGAGGTCTCTGTCACTGCTGTAACAAAAGAATTCTTCCTCCAAACAAAACCACAACTTCAGTTTCAAACAAGTAACCCTGTTTTATTTTAAAAAGTTACAATGATACTTGTTTTCTTCCATCGAACGATAGGCCTGCAAATCAAGATAAACATATCTTCCAACCAAGCACAAACGGTCCATCAGCTTTATGCTTAAAGGCTCATCTGTCTCTGAGATCCACAGAAACCCATCTGACCCCCTCTGCTCGAATATATATAGAAACTGGTGTCATTTCAGGTAGACCACACAGCCAGCCAACTGAAAAAGACTAAGCTGCTTTATCACACACACTCACTATCCAGGTTTATCGTCGATGTTCCCTTTGACAAGAGGTTCGACGTTGTCTGGCTGTCCTTATGCTAAGTCCCCAGTGATCATGATTGTAGGGATTGACTGTGTCCATTTGCCACTGTTTACGGTCTTGTCTGATGGTTTCTTTCTCAGGCGCCTAGCTTTCTTTTTGCTGTCCAGCCTTAAGTCTCTGCATGTGCTGATATACCCCCTTGCTTCTTTCAACATGCCCGAACCAGCGAAGACGGTTTGCCCTTATTAGGACATCAAGTTTTGGAATGGCCAATTTCTCAAGTAGAGTGTCTGACCCAATGTTCTGGATCTGGTCCGGCTTTACATTGCATATCCACCTAATCATTGCCCTGTCATTTCTCTGGAGTTAAGCAAGTGAGGCCTCGGTGAGGGCCCAAGACTCACTGCCATACAACATCACGCTTCTTACGTAGCTATCATAGACCTTACCCCTGGTAAAAATTGGGATGGCTCGGAATGTTATGGTTGGGAGAAGTTCCCTAAACTTTCCCCAAGCTGTCTTGACTCTTAGTTCGTAGCCACCTCCAGCACTCAGCATATCTCCTAGGTATCAAAAGGAGTCTACCATTTCCAAGGTGTCCTCGCCTATTTCAACTTCTGTGTAAGGTCGGCCCTCAATTGGGCGTGCAAGTCCTAGACATCTCTTACATCTGAAGTCTGGATCTGGTGTGAGCCTACCATGCACTCAACTGCACTTTTTGTGCACCCATAAAGTGCACTGGTTGCACTGTATCGCATTGCTCCTAACCCCCCTTATACATATCGCGCATGAGTACTGACCAGAGTCCTTCAAAGACTGGAGTTCTGGGCCACTAACCATCACCTTTGTCTTTCCAGTGTTGACCCTCAGACCTTTTGCTTCCATGCTCTTCTTTCAATCTTTCTTCCAGCTCGTTAATTGTCGCTGCCATTATGACCAAGTCATCGGCATACAGTAGTTCCCATGGGCACCCTGTTTGGAACTCATTGGAGAGGGCCTAAAATACAACAATGAACAACAAGGGACTGAGGACTGATCCTTGATGTACTCCAACATTTACACTGAACTCATCGCTATAATGTCATCTACCCATATCTTGCTTCTGGCGTTCTTGTACATGTATTGTACTAGTCTTATAAGCCACTCCTCCACTCTAAGCTTGCGCATTGCCCACCATAACACTTCTCGGGGAACCCTGTTAAAAGCCTTTTCTAGATCAACAACAAATGCCATGTATAGTCCACTGTCTGCCCCAATGTATTTCTCCTGCATTTGACGTAGAATGAGAACTGAATAGCATCAATGTCAACTTGCTGTCTAATGATGTCTGTTACTCTCTATCACTTTCATCGCTTGTTCCAAGAGCTTCAACCCTTGCCCTTGTAGCAGTTGATGATGTAGCTCTCTTCCCAGCTCTCTGAAACACACTCTTCCCTTATGATCGAGTTCGCTAAGTTCAACATGATCTGAATGCCTATCTTTCCAGATGCTTTCAATATTTCAGGTACAATATCAGACGGTCCAGTCACTTTTCCATTTTTCATCTTCCGTCGAGTCTTTTCAATCATATCAGGATTGATCTCAATTGGTGGGCCTTGAACTGGTGTTTTCTTTGATAACTCTTCTGGATTCCATTCAAATTCAATGTTAAGTAGCCTTTCGTAGTGTTGTTTCTAGGCATTTTGTTTGGTCTTGTTATCCAGCAAGAGTTTCCCCATCATCATCTTTTATGCATTTTTCTCCCACAATATCGTGGCTCTCCCTTCTCATTTGTTTAGCAACACAGAATATATCATTGTTCTTGGGACCCAACTGTCCGAATTTGGCTGTAGCAGCAGTCTGCTTAGCTGAGTACACAGCCTTTTTTGCAGATCTCTTAGCTTGTATGTATTCATCTCAACTTCCTCCTTTCTTCCATACTTTGTAGCATCTTCTCTTTTCTTGTATCGCACTGTTTACTTTATTACTGGACACAAAAACTTACTGAGTTTCGTATCTGGAGCAGACATTAATTTTTCTAAGACTAAAGTAGTTCACAAGAACAACATGGAACCTCGTATCCAAGAGGACATTGCTATTTTAAAGACGCTAGCTCATTTCTTGTGTGGTCTTTTCTCTTAGCTAAATATTTCTCCCATTGCATGTGTCTATGCATCCCACAATTGCACATGTTGCATTAATATTTATTATCCTAATTATGTTTTACCTGAAATATCTGATCAGATATCTGTTTCCCTAAATAATCATATTAAATTTGTTTTTCCCCTTTATGTTGTGTGTTAAAAAATTTTTTAAATGACCGCTTAAATATACTTTCCTTACAATTTTACCTGTTGCTAATAATTCATCTTTCAAATAATAGAGATTCTTTAATGACTTGTTATTGTAAAATATAATCGTTGGTGATCTTCTTTTCGTTTGTACAATTCAGTTATGCGGCCAAAGGTTTACGCTTGGTGCGAATGACAAAGATTTTAGAACAAGACAAAGACAGTTCCGGCAAATCATGGCACCTTCATCTAAATATGTCACCAGACCTCGACAGCCAGTCTTCACTGCTTGCAAAGTGTGCGCCAGACCATCCTTTCTTTGTTTCGGAGAAAGGTAAGTAAACATATTAAATTTATATATAAAGTGTGTCTAGAAATTATATGCAAGTACTATTTTGGCATTTATTTAATATTATACTGTTTAATATATGACATCTAATGATGTATGTAATATGTTTCTAGTATGCATTTTGTTGTAACTAAAAGAATAACACTTATTTTGATAAATTTTTATAATTATTGCATTTTTCAGTGTCTAGAGATTATTTGCAAGTGATAAAATTAAGCTTGATTGCTCACAAAAAAGAACTAACAAGTAATCAAAAGAACAACATAATAATGGAAATTAGAAAAAGAAAGTCAGTCTTTGCTTAAAATTTAAAAACATCTAAAAAGGGATCATCAATCAATCAAGAAAGTATGTCAGAATGGAATTCAACCGAGAAAAAGAAGTCTCAAACTGAATTCAGGGCTTTAACAAATAGAGATCTGTCACATATCTGAAGAGAAATTATTAGAAATCCACTTGCAAGTAGTTCATTCATATTTCAGGTCACTGAAAGCAAAATAAGATGGAAAGCATTAAGAAAGTTTGCTAATGTAAAGAATTGAATTAAGAAACCCATATTAACTAAGAAACAGAAGGAAATCGAGTTCAGTAAGCTCGTAAATATATGCAAACTGATTTCAGGAAAATCTTGTTCATAAACGAGTCCAGGTTCACCATTGATGGGTCTGATGGATGGGCGCGAGGACGGGTTCATGAGCAACGTGATTCAAGACAATTTGTTAAACGGCAACAAGGTGCAGATGAGATCATATGGGCTGATATTGTTGACAGTGATTTGTGGGTCCTTTTAAAGTCAAGGACAGAGTGAAAATGAACTCTAAAGTTACCGTGATTTCCTAGAGCAAATCTCTTTGAGTGGTTGGATAACCAAGCTTTAGCCAAACGTAAATCGTTGATATTTATGCAAGACAATGCACCAAGTTATGCTTCAAAGCTCACTAAAACATTGTTATAAAAAAAAGATTCGTACATGGACTGGCCACCCAATAGCTGTGACTTAAATCCAATTAAGAATTTCCGGAGTACCCTTAAGAGAGATATTTATTCCAATGATAGACAATTAAACAGCAAGCATAAACTCCGGCAAGCAGTAAAAATTGCTGTAAGTAACTTATCAGTTGATACGACAGCAACTCTACTAACATCAGTTGTTGATAACAGACTGTTAAAAGTTATTGAAAAGAAAGAAGCGTCAGTGCAATAAATGATGCAACACTTTCCTTTGTACTTCTGTTAATTTGTCTTTTTTTATTTGTTCAATCTTAATTTTGTTATATTCTTGTTGTATAACACTGAAGTTTGTTATTTATATTTTTTTATATTTATATATTTTTTCAAATCTATACCGATTTGGAGCACTTAAAGAACAATATGCAACACATATAGCAATTTATACAGATGGGTCTAAAGACGAGGGAAAAGTGGGAGCAGCAGCCTATAGCATCTACAAACAAAAAACTATAAGGCTACCCAACTACACTTCAATCTTTACTGCCGAAATCAAAGCAATAAACATGGCAATTGATCTTATAAGGGAAATTCCAGAAAAAAGTTCATAATATTCACAGACTCCTTATCTTCCCTCATTGCTTTAGAAGAAAAGAGATCGTACCACCCTTATATCTCCAATATACTGGAAAAACATAACTTAATGAAAACACAAAAGGAAGTAATCATGGCCTGGATACGAAGCCATGTGGGTATTAAAGGCAACGAAAGGGCGGACAAATTGGCGAAAAAAGCCCTTAACAAAGAAATAAGTAATATCAAAATCCCATATACAGATTTCAAAGGAAAAGTTAAGGAGCACATGAAATCAAAATGGCAAGAAATATGGAACATCTTCCCTCAAAACAAGTTGTACGAACATCGATCTATAGTTGGAACAGAAAACCAAAACATGACGACCAACCAAAAGGAGGACACATTGTTGACACGTGTACGTATTGGCCACACAAGACTGACCCACATACACCTACTGGGAGGAGAGGAAGAGCCTCGGTGTAACTACTGCAATGAAGGACAAACAATAAAACACATATTACTTAAATGCAAAAAATATACACATATATGCAGTAAATACTACAAAGCAACTAATATTAAAAAATTATTTGAAAATATAGCCCCGTCTCAAATAATAGGGTTTCTCAAAGAAACCAACTTGTACAATAATATTTAATTTAAAAAAAAAAAAAGTTTGACCTGAGATGACCTTATAAGGGTTGAAAGGTCGTTAAAACCCAACAAACAAACAAACATCTTTCAGAATCAACAAATAAGTAAAATTTATTGTACAAAACCTGTACTTACAAATAGAATATTGGCAGTAATTTTTTTTTCATTTTGTCAATGACGTAACATTTTTTAAAGTACAATAATAGCAATACTCTATCACTTTGCATGTAAGTTAAACATCTTATATACAATAGATATAAACTGTTATAGAAAAAAATTTCAAAATTAATTTCAAACTACTAGATGTTTTATGATTTGCATATAATCTTTAGACGCACTTTAAAGTTGTAGTTTCTGTTTGTTTCTTTGTTGACAAACTAAGATTTTTTCGATAGACCCTGATAACCAGATATATTTTGAAACCACATTACTCAGGGTTCTTCGATGAGTAGATGCTTATGCAGTTTATGGACCAGGCTATTTTTTAGATAGGATTTTCAAGTTTAATTCAATTTTTACGCTATCTTTTGTGTATTAAATTGTTAGGTGAAAGTACAGAATAGTTAATAAAGCCCCCCCCCCCTATGTTAAGAATGGCTTTCTAAATAATGTTATTATTTTAGCCCGGTCCGTAAACTGCATAAGTACCGATAAATATATTTCATTTTGATGAAAAGCAGATTATTGTGGTTGACATCCATATATAGGAAATAGGTTTTACTTTATTTCATTTATTACTTGAAAATTGATTATAGATTTAAGAAATAAAAATAGAAATATTAATAAGGGGTTCAGGGTTTAGATCAGGAGTGCCCAGGGGTCCTGAGTGATTCAGAGACAACACCAGGTTATGGTTTAAAAGAACTACCCGAAATTTACTGATACCCTTCTGAGTATATCCTTCGCTTCTCAAAATTTGAATATTATAAAATGTAAAATAATTAATAAAAAAAAGGTAACATGGTGTTATGGACCAGGTGCAAAAGGACAAAAAGTTTCTCATTCAATCCCGGACAACGTCAAGATTTTCGGCTAGTATTTGATAAAATATGAAAAATAGGAATTATTTACACTTGCACGGTTGCTTTCTTTATTAGAATTAAATTTTTTAAATGTAAGAATTTCAGATGATAGCTTCATTTTACAGTAAAAAAAGAAGTAAATTTGTATGAATCAGCAGAATACGACTGGCTCGATTCTGATGTTGGAATTAGTTTTCCCAATTCTTCTAAGAATCAGGTACTCACAGGATGGATCACGTGAACGTTGCCAACATCCATAAGTGAAAGGGGTTCTATGAGACTGACTGAATCTGAACTTTGCACACCCAGGTCGTCGGTTTACGTTATTATCCACTTCACCACAGCCACCTCCTACAGTAAAAATGCAAGTAAAATATTGCATTTTTAGCTTTGTTTTGAACAAAGTCATTTGCAAAAATCCTGTATTCAGTATTGGCAAAAAATAAAAATTGCATTTAGTGGTTGAATAAAATACAAGAAACATCTCAGAACATCCGACATTTAATATGTGATATGTTTTTGTTCAAGTAGTCCCTATTTACATGCCTCCCTATACGAAGGTAGAGTTAGACACAAGGTTGATTTTTAATGTGGGGAATATCCAGTTTCCCAGAAAAGGGGAATCTGGATTGGGACAAAAATAAAACTCCCCTCCATCGAGAAGGATTTCTCCTTCACTGACCGAGGACAGAAAAGATGAAGTGTTGTATCAGAACAATTATTACACTTTGCTCATAGCCAAAAAGTCGATAACATAACTAATGAATAACATATTTTTCACTTTGCTCTATTTTTGTGTTTTATTGTTTTTTCTACAAATTTTGATTAATAAATTTCTTCACTAAAACTTTTGAAATGAAATTATCATCATTAGATATTTAAATATGAAACATAATTTGTATAATCTGTATATTAACATTGTGTTAATGTTTGTTCTGTACAATTCATTTTTTATGGTTGAGTTGAGAAAACAGAGATACCCTAAATAATGATGTTCGGAATAAACAATACCATTTTATTTTGATTGGCATTTGCTTGAGTAATAAATATTAAATTGGTCTCATGTACAACCTTTTAAGCGCAAGAAGTCTTTTGTGCCATTGTTATTTTATTTATTTTTTTTTTTGCAGGTTGGTCTTCATATTCCCCAGCAGTCACAGTGGAGCACTATGGCATTCCGTGCCGTAAACTTGAGGAAGATGACATTTGTCTACCGCCATCGCACCATGATGCGACATTTACTCATGATGTCTTTGAAACCTTGCAGCAGAGGTAAAACATATTTTGCCTTAGTTATCAAAAGAAAATAGTTCTACAATTATTTCAATGTGCATGTGTTTTTTTGTTTTTTTAAAAAATTCTTTGGAATATTATGGAGAATAGAAACTGTACCGTGGGTTTACTTTTGGTAACTTTGTAATTTTTGCTGCCCCCTACTTTATCCTTTAATTCTCATAGTACATGAGCGATATTTCGACAAGGGAGAAGAATTGCTGTTTTCTGGGTTGGCTGTTGTTTTGAGTGAGTGGTATATGGAGATGCTTTGAATACTTTTTTTTTTGCCATGTCACTAATAAGGATGCTGTTTACTTAGGTTCACATATTTGCTTTCTAATCCAAGGGCCTGAACCTTGGAGTAACTCCCAAGGAGGCTGTCCTATCAGCAGATTTAAAATACTGGATCTGCTGTATTGTCATTTTGTGAATGGAGTCTGGGCGCAGAAGTAGTTTCCGATGAGGCCTCTCCATGCCATAATAGTGGGAATTGCCATGGAATGGTTTTCAAAGATAGTTTATTTACTCATACTGTGTGTTTTGATTGCAATTTCTCTACATGGTTTTCTTTAGACCTAATGTTAATAAAAACTTTTTCATAAACCGTCATGATAAGTCATCAAATTTTATTCATTCCATTCATTATTTTTAATCCTCTCATAATATTCATCATCATTCAATTGTCAATCTATCCATCTCATTAAACATTATCCATGAGTGGCTTTTAAACATCAACTTTTTCTTTTTTCTTAAGTTAATGTTCATTTTTTAGCAGGAGGTTTTAGTTTTCGAAGTATAAATCTTAAATATAAAATAGTTCTTTTTACCCCCCCCCCCCATCTTTCTGATTAATAGCTTTTTTTACTATAAGCTACAAAATTAAATCTCTTTTATCAGTCATTTTGTTACGAAAATATTGTTTTAAACCTTATTTATAAAATTGTTGCATTCAAATAGCTTCCAAAACTTTTAATCTCTAAATACATGAGGATTTGCTAAGAATTTTAAAGCCAGTTTAAATGACTTTCTATTTAACTGTTTAAATGCTTTCAAATTTCAAAGGGTCACAAAGTAATTCATCCCATTAACAAAAAATTTAAACGGCTGATTTTTTTTACAATGAAACAGAAATGCATTCTGGTGGATATAATTTTGTAATTAAATTATGTTTTCAAAATGGATTTTTTAAAAGTTTGTTTTAGTAGTTTACATGAGTGTATTTTTTATTTCCATAAATAATCGATAGATAATAAAAAAGAAATAATGTGTAAGTTATGTAGAGTCAAGAAATACATACACGATGAGTGGTCACACAATTTTATTATTATAGAGATTATATCTATACTCTAGTTTTACTTCAGTATATAAAAAAAAATTGATTCCCAGTTGTTAATATATTAAAGCCAAAGTTTATGATGCTTAATCAGAAATTGTATTTGCAAAATGTCTATCTTCTTTTTCTTTCAGGTTAGACTTCACCCCGTCAGACTCCTCTGCAGTGTTGGCCTTGAGCAACATGGCCAAGGTATTAAAGTTATATTTATTACTCATCTTTGGGCATCTCTTATCAATAAGTCCATTTCAACTTTTAATCATGAAAACAAACGAAAACTAATATATATATATATGTATTTCTATTTCAAATGTTTATATTCAAATACAAATTTTATAACATAAATCAATTGTAATAGCTCAATAGTGTAAAGCTAGAGCTATGTTCTATACAATATTTTTTGTTTAATTTTAAACCATATCCAATGTTATGAAGGACAGATTCACATCATTTCACAAAACTTGTTTTTTATTCAGCATACAACTGTTTGCGCATATCATGTCCCCTAAAGAATCCTTTAAAATATCCCAAAGAAACTGAAATTGAGGGAATATTTATTAATATTAATTAATGGACTTGTAGATCTTGTCATGTCATCCATCTAGGAGATGGAAAATTCTGATGTAAAACCTGTGCTACTGACCTCATACACCATGGCATCGAACTACTGGGGGAGGGAGGCCTCCTTAGTCCTGGTCGACAACCTTCCTAGAGCTGGAAACTCGAACAAATTATTCGATTTGCAAACCTAAAATTGCTTTAGGAGAAGGTAGGCACTGCCTATCGCCCGGCTTTCACACTCCTTCTTTGTCTATTAACCAGGCGCAGAGGTACCACCATAGGGACTAATCAGAGAAACTCAGTGCATGGTCTTGTTTCCTGACTAGAATAATGAACGCCGTCTTCTCATCTCTCTTACTTTCAAACTGGGCAACTTGGGGATGCTTACTTGCAACTTAATTTCATACGACTAGTCTGGGCCTCTCTTGTTTGGCAGGTTGAGGGTACCGGTTTGACAGCTTGTCTGGCTGCTGTTTCCGATGGACAGTACATGGGCCTAATTCTTAGGTAACACTAAGAGCGGCTGCTCTATCATCAGTTGTAAAATATCGGGATAACTGTAGTGCCATGCCGCACATGGAAAAGGGATCCTGCACTTATCTCCGGTGGGCTTTCCCAAGGCTACAACCTTATAGATGAAGACTCGGCTAATAGTATACTTGTGTGTACATATTCACATCAAACAGACACCCACTTTGCCCAACCCACTCTACCTTAAAACTGAAACAATTAAATGAAATCCCAAACAAAAAATACGATCAAACCAGACACCCACTTAAACAAAACCACTTCGCCTCCTCCCTTGAGGCTCGCATTTACAAATATCCGAGGGCTTAGACAAAGTAGAATCATTTCTCCGGATATCTTAGCACTCTCAATCCCCTCTAATTGCTTTAACATGACTAGATACCTCCCACCCTGCTGTAAGAACTCAGACAGACATATGCACGAACTTGGAGTTGATATTCGTAACACCCTCCCCTTGACTAGAGAGCATAATATAGAATCAGATGATAACGCCTTCTTGTGTTTTAGACTAACCTTGTAACACTCCGTTAGTTACCTATATTCTCTCTACCGTTCTCCTTCGACCCAGGACTGTATCCTGATCAACGATGTCTCTGATAGTATAGATGCAGTACTCTCTTTAGATACTAGCGCCAAAATACATGTATTTGGAGATTTTAATGTCCACCACAGTAATTGGTTCAGTTTCTCGAGCTATACAGACACAGTTGGTAGCAGCACGTATAGTTTCGCTGTGTCACTTTCCCTACCTGCCTCACTGATTTTTGAGGATCCGCAAGCCTCACTTCTTGATCTATTCCAGACTACACTGCACGAGTCTTGCATGACAAATTCCCATTTGGGAACGCTGATCACGTCGTGATATTGGAAGATATCCCCCTTAACTCTCGATCCCAAGCTGAAGAGCCATTACTCAAAATGATGAGATACTTCAAAAAGGCTGATTGGGAATCCATCAGTGATCACATCAGAGACGCTCCTATGGAGTAAAATCTTTTCTCTTTCTGCTGAACAGTGTGCAAATGAAGCAATCGAATGGGTCAAAGCAGTCATTGAAACACATGTTTCCATGCGGAATTTCTACAGCAAGCTCCATTCTCCTCAATGATTCATTCCAACCTGTGCTGCTGCCATTTTGAAAAAGTAGCATGTGTTCTGCCGATTTATCCGCCATAAGTCAAATACAAATAGGCAAAAATTTATAGAAGCTAGAAATCATTGTAAGAGTGAAATAGCCGCAGCCAAGAGAAGGTATACCGAAATGACCAGAAAACACATTGAGTCGCAGAAATTAGGAATCTGCGATTTCTGGAAAATTTATAATAGTGTGGTGAATAATCGGCAATCAACAATTCCACCACTTTCCGACGACCATGATGTCGTTACACAGCAACCAAGAAGACTGAACTGTTTGCTTCCAACTTCACCTTACACCCCACAAACCTTCCCTTTGCGGACAGAAGCCATGCACGATGATTTGATAATCACCCCTTTCCATGTCCGTGATATAAAGAAACCTAGACACCTTCAAAGCATGTGGACTTGATCTCATCCCTGCTATATTAATAAAGAAATGTTCTACTGAGCTAGCCCCTGTTCTCTCCAAACTCTACAACAAATGCCTTGCCGAATCTTGCTTCCCTAATTGCTGGAAAATTGCCTCTGTGGTACCAGTATTTAAGGATTCTGGTGAAAGAACTGACCTGCTTCATTATCGCCCCAGCAGTCTCCTCCCTCTTTTTGCTAAAATCTTTGAGTAATTAATCAATCACGCGCTAGTCCACTATCTTGTAAATGCTAAACTTCTTTCTGACTGACAGTATTGATTTAGGTAAGCCCGTTCTACTGCGGATATCCTAACGATCATCTCTGAACCCATATACCACGCACTGGACAAGGTAGGGGAAGCTAGGTTGGTAGCCCTTCACATATCCAAAGCCTTTGGCAAGGTCTTCTCATGAAAATTAAATCATATAGTATTACTGGATGAATATAATCAGATCCTTCTTAGACAAAAGAAAAATCCAGGTTGTCTTCGATGGCCGTACATCCAAACAACATGATATTAATGTGGGTATGTCCTAGAGGTCGATCCTTGGGCCTTTATTATTTCTGATGACATTGTCTCTGAGATGGGTATATTTGCTGATGACACCACACTATACCAGACATGTGGGAAAAACGAATGTACACATATCCAAGGCAATGGTTGAAACTTTAGAAAATGACCTCCAGTCTGTAGTAGAATGGGGACCTAAATGGATGGTGACATTTAATGCTACTAAGACAAAGCTTCTTTCCTTTAACAATTATAAGAAACCTTTTCAACCACCGATTGCCAAAGAGTTCATCATTCAAATTCCTTGGCCTGACATTCACAGGCAACATGAATTGGAATAAATACATAGAAGACATTGCCAAGGCAGCTAGAAAACTACCCACACCTGCCAGTATCCTATATCTCTACAAAGCCACAATTCACCCATGCATGAAGTATTGTTGCTACATCTGGATTGGCGCATCTACTACTAGCCTCTCTCTATTACAGGGTTCAAAAGAGAGTCTCCAATCTAATAGTTCCCGCACTGTCAACCAAGCTCCAACCCCTGTCTCATCATCGCAATGTTGCATCCCTGTGCTTGTTTCACAAGTACTTCCACGGAATGTGCTCCGACGAACTTGCTGCACTTGTACCCCCTCAACATAAATACCCCCGACCACCTGACAAGCAGCAAAATCACACCCTTTCACTGGTTCCCAGATTCAAGAAGACTTTCTACTCTAATAGCTTCTTTTCTTGAACTGCTCGCCTTTGGAATTCCCTCCCTGCTCCCTTTTTCCCCGACTGTACCAACATGCAGAAATTTAAATTAAATGTGAACAAGCATCTTGCTACACAACTCCCCACATAGGATACCCCTATAAATATGACCCCTAATTGACAGTAGCCCTTTATGTCTCAGTGACAGTATGCTTTGTTTGGGGTGAATAGAAGTACACAAACAAAAAAAGGATTATCAAACTTGCTCACCAAAACTAAACTAAGATGAATCATTGAAGTTAGCCTCATATTCTATTTATAAAAAAACAAAAACATACAAAACAGAAAAAAACAAAAAACAAAACGGGTTTCTTTCAGATAGCACCATTCTTAGCTAAAAGTGTCATAGGCGATCAAAATATAATCTTTGAATTTGCATAAAAATCCAATGACCCAATTCACACTCGACTTGATGTCTACTTCCTAAAACACTTCCTCTTCCTAAAGTTAGCTAAATTGAGTTCTTTTATAATTTGAATTCTTTTTTTATCTTCTAGCATCGACGTGACCTTGAGCAAGAGAATCTGGAAAGACGTAACCAAGAGAACCAAGCTAAGAAACAGATTGCAATTAAAACGGATTCTTTAAAAGCCAAACGTCCTATGAACGGATTCATGCTGTTTGCCAAAAAGAATAGATTGGAATACACTCAGATGTATCCTGGGAAAGACAACAGGTGAGTCACGTGTACAAATATTACAGCATTGTTAACTATTTTACCCTTTAAGTGCAACCCCAGCTCAAAGCCCCCCCAAAATATATATTGTTATAGTGAAAAGTATAAAAATAAAGCTTAGAAAAAGGTTCATTAAAAGATCTAAAAATTATTGAAATTAATTCAAATTTTGTGAAAATTTCATTAAAACTCTATTTTCATTTAGATGATTTGAGCTTTCTTGGTTACCAGTATGTGTGTGTGTGTCTCACCCTCACTGTGTCTGTTATTTTTTGTAAAACATAAAATAAAAAATAACATCTTCGCTCATTTCTGAGGAAGTCTTTTGATAATAAAGATGAAATATTAAAAAGCTCACCATACAAGTTAAATTAATTGTTAATTTGATCTACGCACATCTTCTAATATATAAAGTAAAGTCAGTCTCTTTATTGTTTCTTGTCATCGATAGTCTTCTTCCTACAAAATCAATATTTGATACAGGTTAGTCAGTTCTTTTGGTGGATCGTTGCAGCATGTTAAGAACAATAAAATGTAATTCGATTTAATATCGCCGCAATGTTCATCCTTGTGCTTGTTTTACAAATACTTCAATGGATTGTGCTCCGATGAACTGGCTACTCTGGTGCCCCCTCGACGTAAATCCACTAGACTAACTCGACAATCAACTAAATCTCATTCACTGTGGAGGTCCCCAGATGCAGGAGAGCCTTCTACTCAAATAGCTTCTTTCCTTGTGCTGCCGGCCTCTGGAACTCCCTCCCTGCTCCCCTGACAGTACCTACATGCAGAGGTTTAAAACTAATGTAAACAGACATCTCGCTACACTGCCCCCAATTTGGGGTGACACCCAAAACCTAATTCTCAGTAACCCCTTACGTCTACAGTGACAACCTGCCTTGTTTGGGGTGAAATATGTTATAAAAAATTTTTTTTTACAAATACTTTGACTGAGTCAGAATTATTTTCATATGGACACCCTCTCACAAAAAAAAAAAAACGGATGTAACTCTGGTATTTAATTAATACAATTTACTTCCCTTTGTTTGAAACAAAAAAAAAACAATTCCATATAGAAACACTACCAGGCAACGCCAGATAGGTATAGCAAGTATATATATATATATATATATATATATATATATATATATATATAATTATAGGTGATACTACACAAATATAAAGTGATTAACCATATAAAACCATCTGGTTTCGGTTATGATTCTCAATTCAGCCAGGGATTGAATGGAGAATATTGAATGGCTAATGACTGCTGTAGTGCGATCGTTTTATTCAGCATGCTCTGCGAATGCTTTCATTGGTCATTTAGTATATTTGTGTACTTGGCTCCATATATAAATTATTACATATAGCAGAAGATTTCTTAATCCAAAATCAGAGCTTTTAAAATTTCAGGAGTCTGAGCTGAAGTCAGAATGTGTCTACCGATCTCACAGTCTATTTGTTAAAAACTGAAATTAATGATGTAACAATATGTCTGTGCAGCCCTATTTTGCAACTCAAGATCCGGTATTGTGTTTCACCATAAAATGATCCCAAAAAGGGGTTGATATGTCGTAAAACGTACACACTAATCGAAACAAGCATAGAATTTATTTCTGCTATTTAGAATTTGAATCTATTTTTCCCTGCCAGAGCAATTAGCGTGATGCTGGGAGACAGATGGAAGAAGATGAAGGTAGAAGAGCGCAGTGTGTTTGCCGATGAAGCCAAGCATTTAGCAGAACAACAGAAGCGAATTCATCCCGATTGCTGGAAGAGGAAATCTGTAAAAAGCTGGTGAGTTATTTCTTTGCATTTCTTCTCTTTCAATTGTTACATAAAGAAGGCGATTGGGAGATACTGAGGTCTCTGATTGGGTGAGCTCGGTCACACGTTAGGAGAGAGGGCATCTTTGAAATAATTTAACTTAAGTAGAACAGTTGGTGACGGGCAGTGGTTGCTTACAGACGCCCTTTGAGTGTCTCTGTTCTCATGACTAACCTAGAAGGAAAATGTTAATGGAAGTTTCTTCGGGAATTTATTCTGCAACTAATCAACCGTCCGAGGAAATTGATATGAGGGTGAATAAATTGGCATTGTGAATATTTGGCATGTTGCTGTTCATCTATCCACTTCAAGTTTTATTTCCAGCTGTTGGAAATAAATGCTAGCTGGCTATCACGCTGCATGTGGATCCAGATGAGATCATTAAACATTCACAAAAGAATATCCAAGACATCAACTTTTTTTTTATTGAATTACTAGTAGAGTGGAAAATCCGAATCAGGAGTCAGCCAGCTTTTTGTTTTAATTGACTTTGGAGTCGGATCTTTTTGTTGTTTCTTTTTGGGTTGCCTATTCCTTACGTCAGGAATTGACAATTTTTGCAGAAGTCTGTTGTTTTTTGGAGTTTTTTTCTATTCGGCTGCTCACCTCTGACTACTTAATGATTTTCATTGTTCGAGCTTTGAAAAAGCAAGAATGATATTCATGTAAAATATCTTCTTTTTTTTTTCTCCCCTTATTTATTTTTTATATTAAAGAATCTAACTAAAAAGATAAACTCATGTTATGAAGGTATGAGTTTAAGTTTTAAATTTTTTTTGTTTTTCAAATTATCCATGATAATTTGTATTATTCGAGCTACTATTCTCATCTTGGCTGTTATTTTCACGTTTCGGCCGATGTAATCTCAAAACGTCTTCAGGTGCATCTTTTCTAACTTGAGAATCTTTATATTGAACTTGGAATTTTTAACTGAGCCCTTTATTTAATCCACGTGGGTAGCCATGACATAACGAGAACAATCTACCCCTGTGGATTTAAAACATTACAATGGCTATTATTAAGTGTTGTGATATAGATTCATTTAGAATGGCTAGTGAAAATGCTCAATGCACTAGGGCAAATATAAATAAAAACATTAAAACCTCAATTGGAAATTTTCTTTGATTTTCGGATGAGCCTTCATCTTTATTTAATTAAAATTCAATCTATTCATGCTAAATGTATACATTTGTTTATAATTAAAAACTTGTCCACTTGTTTTAAAAAAAAAAAAATTGAGTTTTAACTAAATCGTAAATAAATTAAAAACATTTAAATAAAATCAAAAATATGTATATAGGTATTTAATAAGACTGTATGCAATGTTGAATAAGTTTGAACAGTGAAAGAGGAAATGAATATAATAACTGAAGACAATATATGCATTTTTTTTTTCAAAATACTTATCTTTTTATTTTTCAGTAAATTTTTCACATATTGTTTCAATAAGATTTTCACTTACTGTTAATAAAATCCAGGATGGTGGAAAATATTTTTATATATATATATCTTCTCTCTCTGAATTATTGTAATATTCACATACACTTTCTATATTTTTATTACATTATTTCACTCTAAGCCTAACTTGTTTCAATTTTTGTTTTTTAATTTTTTTTTTTCAAAACTTTCAGATTGAAACTAAGTTGGTGAAATTCCCATTCTTCTTCCATGCCAACCTGAATTAAGGCAGCTACTGATCTCAAATGTACAATGCGCCCATGTTTACTGCCACAAGATGAACGACTAAAACTGTTCTGTCAGAAGAGTGCGAAACGTGTTTTTATTATTTTTTTTTCATTGTATCTTTTATTTTCCCCCCCTTTCCCTATTTCCACCACTTGATCATATAGACACAAGCTAATATTTTGACCAGCTGAACAGCAACAGATTTCAAATCTTGGCCATTTTGTACAGATTTAGTTTAATCGTAGATGCTCCCTTAGATTGGACCCAAGTTGAAAGAAAAAAAACCAGACATATGCATCTGCGTATGTCACATAATGAAAACACGATGATGATGGGCAAAAATAGCGTACCTATTTTCTTGATGGCTCCGTTTCTTTTACTTTTGCGTCTTTTAATGAATTCCCTGAAATAGAATATCAAGATACCAATTAAAATAAAACAAAATTAAAAGATTTTAAGAAGCTAGGTAACATTTTCTGGGCTTTTTGGCTAGGAGCAAACTGTAGTATCTGTTCTGATACTGCACTTCGTATTTTCTGCCCTCGGTCAGTGAAGGAGAAATCTTTCTAGGATTGAGGTAATTTTAATTTTTGTCCCAGTATAGAGTGCCTTGTGTCTAACTCTGTCCTCATGAGAAAGCAAATAAATAGAGGCTCATTTGGATCACATAAAAGACATAAAAATATCATATAAAAAAATACCAATTAAAATAAAACTGATAAAATATTTGAAATTACTTTCAAAGGAAATTAAAAAATAAGTGTAAATAACAAAACCATGGTGATTAGGAAAATAGGTAACAATAGATCTATCTATTCGCACATATTCACTTTTAGCTTTTATCATCTTGGGTCCAATCATACCAAGGAGCACCTAATAGTCACACAGACAATGTGTTATCGGTTACTTAGCATTCATATAAACAGTTTATGTACTATTCATTGAAATGGATAACTGCAAACTAATTTAGCTAGTTACTAGTATTCACAAATTAGCTAGTGACTTATTGAGAATTTTTTTTTTTTTTTTCAAATTAATGATTATTTATATAGATATATATGTGTGTATGTGCGTGTTTTATCTTTGCAAATTCTACTTTTACATATTTATTTAAAAAAATACTTTTATCTTTTTTTAAGAAAAAAATATTTTTCTATATAAAAGAAATTCTATAATATTTTATAACAACTCAAAATCGGAACTACTCTGCAAGAAATTCAATGATTTATTTAAAAAAAAAAAAAAAATCTTTTTAATTATTTATAATAATTCAAGCATTTGAACTTCTATTTAAGAAAGAGTCAGATCATTTTCATAAATTTTTTTTTTTTTTTTTAATCTGTGAAATTATAATATGCTATAAAAATCAAGGTATTATCTGCTCTTTTTTAAGAAAACCTTAGTAATTTAGAACCTGCTTATTTCAGAAAAAGAATTGCACAAAACAATGATATATTTACTCCATTGCATTCTATATTACAGGCAACTTCATGACGCAATTGAGAAGCATGACTGGGGGCCTATTGACAAATGTTTCAGAAATTTTTTAAGGGAATTATGTAAACTATATTTGAAAATAAATAGAATAACATTCTAACCAATACCCGAGGATAAGATGTGCTGAGAGATAAATGCAAATACATTTTTGTAGTGGAAACCGATAAGTATTAAACAAAACAAATAAATAATTAAGATGTCTGGTAAAAGATGTGATCCACATGTATTTTCATTTATCTTTTAACACATATTCTTATATAAATATGGTTTACTTATCCTTATCATCATCATCATCATCATCCGGTATTGGTATTTAAGGTGCTACGAGTGTCCCGGACTCCATGGTGAAAAACACCAGGAAACGTCTCGCGCCTATTCTCTATGTGGTCCGATCCAAAGGGTTGATATCAGTCATGCTGCATGCGGTCAAATCACTTGTTATGCCCTAGAGCCATGTCTTCCTTGGTCTACAACGCACCCTAGTGTCTGGGGTATCCAGTTGTGTTATGCAGTTGATGACATGCTGTACATGGGCAAACCACTTGACACAGAGCGCATAAGGCACTCAAAACCCCAGCAATACCGTTCTTTCCTCTAGTTTGCTGCCGCACATCCACCTGATGATTCCCTTAAAAAATCTCTGAAAATCAAACATTTGTCAGTAGGCCTCCAGTCGTGCTTCTCAGCTGCGCCATGAAGTGATATGTAATATAGAGTGACATGATTGACTCAAATTCATGAAATACGAGTTAATTCTATGGTTGCATTCATTTTGGGTTGTTTTTTTTTGCGAATGCAGTATAACTTTTTGCAAATGCAGTATAATTATTTTGCGAATGCAGTATAATTTTTTTTGCGAATGAAGTATAATTTTTTTGCGAATGAAGTATAATTTTTTTTGCGAATGAAGTATAATTTTTTTGCAAATGAAGTATAATTTTTTTTGCGAATGAAGTATAATTTTATCTTTGATGGAAATTCACCTGTACAGTGCCTTCCCTAAAAAAGAAAGAAAAACAAATGGTCTAAAAAACGGAACATTTTTTTTTTAAATGCCAAAATAACCTTCAGATTTATACGAAATATATTTCTTTTTTATGCAAATAACATTTGCATTTTGTATTTTCTATGCCAGTCTGAAGCACTAACGACTTGAGGTTTGTTTTTTTTGGCTTTTTCTTCCATTTACATTACGGATTGATTGATTCATATTTATTTATTTTCTTTAGTAAATGTATGTAACATACCAGATAAATCAATTTCAAGCAGATAAAATTACTATTTAAATTATTTTTGTCATCAGTGAAAACGGTAATATGATCAGTGATACTTTTTTATTTCTTAATTAAAAAAGGTTTCCTTTTTTTTACAAGATTTTTATTTACATTATACTTTTCCAATGTAGATTACATACGTATAATTCCTTTTTGGCAATGGTTTTCTCCAAACACAAGTTTTATATAATCTCCATGAGTGTTGTATTTGAGAAATCCTTCACCCATGAATTTGTATATGTGGTGGATAAAACAAGTATTTGAACATTTATGGAATATTCTTTTAATATACAATCAGAAAAATTCTTAGAAATGTTAAAATGAATTTGATGGTAACACAAGACGAAACCAGCTGTTACAACTATTACTAAAGGAACTATTTATAATAAACTACACAAACATTGTTAACAAAAGCAGTTGGAGGTTTATGTGTAATATTGAGTGGGGAGCTCTTCAATCTCCACCACTTGGCCTGTCACCGTCTCGTTGGCAGAAAACAGCTGAGTCCCTCGTTGACACATTGTAAGTAGACAGCTCTCTGGATAGTGACATCTCTCAGCAGTGGTGTCAGTTGTAGAGATGTTCATCTTTGCTTCTTTTTCCTCCTTTTTGTGGTTGCAATAATGGAATCAATTAAAAAGAATAACGAATAACTTCATTACTTGCTCTGGGTTTTGGTTCACTTTTTGCACGTACATGTCGATAAATTGCAGCGTTCCCTTCTAACCCCCGTAGCGATAGTGGCTGCTTCAAAAACACGCCAATCTCCTAAGAGACAGATTCGATCTCACTTCTCTGCTACGTGCTTTCTTCCATGATGCAATTCCAGTACACATTGGCCTAACTTACCCTCTCATGGAAAATTCTTATGTGAAATTTTCCGTTTTTAACACTATTTTTTACACACCTAGTCCAACCTCTCTCTGTAGAAATATTAGACATATTGCTACAAAGAGAGGGTGAAGTTTTTCAACAAGCAACAAAAGTAATTTGTGAATCATTAATGTAGAAGTGTTTTTTGCAACTTAGCCAATTTCTCCCGATAATAAATTCAATTGAAAATCTATGGTGACGGCTGAAAGATCAGATTCATTCGATAAATACCAGAAGACATTTATGATTTGAAGATTATTTGTATCTCTCATTTCTGAGTGTGGGTGGGGGGATTTTTTAAAAAGGCTAGCCTGAACGGTAATTGTAAACCAGGGCACAATGCAACTAAATATTAAAAAATGCAATCCGTGTCCAAATCCATTTTTTTTCTTTCAATCTGTATTTTTTTTCTGCATTTTACATTTAAAATTATGTCTTTGTTAATTTGATATCAAAATAAATAACAAAACTAAATGTAAACATCTAAAGTATATTAAATGAACATTTTGCAAGTGTTCAATTACTTTTTTTACTTTTTAAAAATGTGTAAAAAAAAAAATGTATATCATCATTAATTGTAAAATACATTCGGCCAAATTTTTCAAACAACGAATATTTTTTTACCATCCTATTATGAAGAATTTACTGTGTTAAATTCTGATGAATTTCATTTTTCTTATCAATCTTATCTTTAAAACCCGTAAATTATTATAAAACCAAGTGAATCTTATTATGTGGAGATTTGGTATCTGTAACCAAAACTATGTCATTTCTCAAAAGATTTATTCAGAAATTTATTCAACATTTGACAAAATATGATTTTTAGATTCAAATTTAAAAGTTCACGTAAACATTTACATTCATAAATTATTTTTTTATTCTAAAACTGAGATTTATTTGCCTTTTTTATGCTAATACTTCTGTTACTATCTACATATATTCTGAGATAGAGCTTATTCAAAATAGATTCTGTCTTTAATACAAATTAAGATGCAGTGTTTTATTTATATAGACAAAAATAAACAAGATGTCTTATTTACTTAATTATTTAAAAGGAGTTTTATTACATAATTGTCTTTTTACCATCCTTTTATGAAGAATTTACTTTGTTAAATTTTGATGGATTACATATTTTTTATCAATCGGTCCTCACTCGCAAGTCTTCAATGTAATAATCAGATGGATATGCAATATTAGATCAGACCTGGCATATCAGCTCTAAAACCCTATTGATGAGGCTGAATTTACCAAAGCTTGATGGGCTCCCGACAGTCAGTTTGCTCGGCTACGTTTGTTTGGCCACGTTGAGAGGAGCGAATCTTGGATAAAAAATACAGAGATCTTTAAGTGGGAAGTTGGACGACCCAAGAAAGCTTGGATGCAAACCATCAACAAGGATCTTAGACAGTAGAATTTGAACGAAATCAATCCATAAGACCGCTAAGCTTAGAAACTGGTATTGCAGGCTGCCAGAAAACGTCAGATCCCTAACAAAGGGACCTTAGACAATTAAATAGATATGATGATGACTCGTTTAAACTGAAGAAGAAAAAAAAGGACTAAAGAATTTCTTGTCTGTCTAATATAACAACACATGGCTAAAGGAAAGTTTGTTGCCTAAATATACTTTTTTAATTTTTGTATGTGAAGAAATTCATTAATAATGATTTAGTGCTTTTAGTCGATGTTGTTAGAGGGTATAAATGATTACAAACTGGTCAATTTTCTTGAATTATTACTTATTATCTAACATATAAAGTTATCTTGTTGGATTTTCAAAGTCAGACCCAAATAGCATTTAAGCTGACAAATCAAACTTTGCTTTTGACGAACCAGTTTTCATTTGTTATTGTTATACCATGTTATTGGCAATATAATAATGTACTTTGTTACAATTTATTTAAAAAATTACTTAATATGAACATTTTTTAAATAATCACCTAAAAATGAAAATCAGCAAGGGGGATAATTTTAAATTGAAGAATATAATAAGGGTTGTTTATCTTTAGTTTTAAAATGTGCAAACAAATAAAAATTAAAATCTAAAATGGCTTCACTGCATCCCAGGCAATGCTGGGTGAGTACAACTAGTTATTAATATTATTATTATTACTATTATTACTACTACTAGAGTACTCATTTTTATCAAAATCAGTCAAGCATTAAAAAAATAGGCAAAATTATTATATCACAATAAAATCTCTCTCCCTCTCTCTCTGATATAGGAAAGGTCATCATAGAAGGTGACTTAGCAGATATTACTGACAATACAAATACACATCAGTTTTTATCAGTATTTTAATTATTATTATTATTATTTAAGTTTTTGTTTTTTTGTTTTTTCAAGCAAATGTACTGATCATGAAATTTTTTTTGCTTATTTAAACAAATTTCCAATGACTCAGTGAATTGTTTTATATTTTTTTTAATTTGGATGAATTTTGTCTTCCTTTCTAAAAAGAAAAGCACATTTTGGGGAAATCTTATGAACTTGCATTTTTTTCTTCTGATTTTCAATAAAAAAAATAAAAAATTGTGTACGTGTGTATGCATATCGTACACAAAGTATGTATGCATAGGTGAGTGTTTTTTTTGTAAACCTACATACATTAACCTTTAATGTTAAAATATAAAGATGTTATTCTTGATATTTTAATTTTTGTAAATTAAATTAAGACAAAAAAAGCAAGATTTTTTTAAGTGTGATAATATTTTATTTGTACTGATTGACCTTTTTTATGAAAACTGTTTTCTTTCTGGTATTATTTTGGATTTCATTCTAGCTTTCAACTGTTTTTTTATTAAAATTTTAAAAAACTTGATGTAATTTTTTTTTAAATTTAAATTCGATTTTTTTTAAACAATATAATTATTAAAAAAAATTTATTAACATTTTTAAAACTTAATATAATTATTTAAAAAATTTCTAATTAACATTTTTAAAACTTAATATAATTATTAAAAAAAATGCTTTATTTTCAAGATTTTAAGCTATCATCAATCGAATGTGAAAGCCTCATTGATTCATTCTCATCATCTCAACTCATTGCACAACATCTTTTTATTATTGTTACAGGTGTTATTACTGTTATTTCTTTTAGTGGTAATAACATACGGAGGTTATCATAATAATTATTATCATTGTTATTATTAAAAAGAATAGTTATTTTTTGTGCTCATCGAATGCTTATTTTATTCAGAATTCTATTAAATTATTAGTTCTTGCTTTGTCCAACAACAAAAAAAAAACGAATTTTTTTGACATGTTTGATATTTTTCTTCTGTTTGAGAACAAAAACTGCTGATCAACATTTTTGACCCAATCAAATAATTTTTTTTTCTTCTTCAAATCTATTGTTGATTTAAAAAAATATTGTTTTAAATTTGAATTTTTAAAAGTTTTTTTTTTTTTTTTTTTGTTATTGTGTCACGGTTTGTTTTTTACGAGATAAGTGATACACGATTTCTCTAGGTGTGCAAAATGGGTGCAATCATTTCGTTATCTCATGTCTTGCAAATGTTATCTTTACTTGATATATTTGATCTAGTTTATTATAGACTAGCAGGGCTACCCGGCGTTGCCCGGAGATTATTTGAAAACTAATACCAGTTATTAATAATAAATAATAATAATAATATCTAATTAAAAAGCCGTCAACTTTATCAAGTCATAACGATTTCTCCTCGATACATCTGGTGGACAAGGATAATATCTTACATCTATATTCATAAAATTGTCTGACCTCTTCTCCTGTATCTGTGTTTCTCGTCTTCATGCGACTTACATAGTTTTTTTGTTTTTTTTTTTACTGTTAATCGATTATTTATAAAAATCTAAGAATTCTTAGCAGAAAAATTTAAACTATTTCCATCTTCCCCAATAATCATCTGATTCAGGGTAAATTCTTTGCAAGTTTATTTATGCACTATTTAGTTATATAAATATATTTCACATGTACTATATATAAATATATTTCACATGTACTATATATAAATATATTTCACATGTACTAGATATATAAAACAAAATGGCTTCAGAATTAAATCTTATAAAATAAATTTTTTTTTTTCCACCTGAAATGATGGTGCCGCATTATTTTGTTTATTTCAAATGTTATCTATATAATACCCTATGGCATTTCATGTTCGTACCTACGTCATCACCTTTCACACGCATTTAAAAAATGAAATCGTCTGATCAGCAAAACTGGTGATTGGTGATTAATCTGATGTAAAAATTCCGACTTTACCCTTTTAAAATGAACTGTCCCAAAATCAAATCATGTCGACTAAAACAGTACAGTTTTAAATAAATGCATTTCAAAAAGTGACATTCGTTTTATTAATTTGAAGAATATCTAGCTGATAATTATTTTTTATGGTAGAGAATATTTATTGTTTTCAAAATAATTAAATTGCTACAATTTTAAATAAATAAGAGACATATTCATTTATTTATTTATTTAAATAATATTTAGCTGACAATTTTTACAAGGTTAATTTTTTTCTTAATAGTATTGACCCTGGCAGACATTTATTATTTCAAAAGGAATATTATTATTATTATTAACAGTAAATTTTACGGATTGATGTAGAAAACACTGCGGAATTTCCACTTTGCTCATATAAAGTTTACAGACATAATATTTTTGACAAAACCTTTCTACAAAGATGTTGAATATATATAATTTATTACTATTTCATGTATATATACATATGATATTATAAAGTAGTATATTACGTACATATATTTTCGGTATTTATTTCAACAGTGCTCAATATGTGAGTAGAGCTTAGTAATAGTATGAAAATACATTTATGGCAAGTTAGCTACACATAAAAGTTTATGTTTCTTTTCTGGGGGAAATCATCAGGCTAATTGCAATTTTAAAAAAACAAAACATAAGGATTCCTGCAATTTACCACTACAATTTATTTAGAAACTTTAGTTGGAGTCCCATTTGATTTACCAGCTGTGTCTCCCGAGGACTCGCTACATTAAAAACCTATCAGCATCAGAGAATATGATACAAAACATTTTAGTTTCAACCAACAACTGTTGACTGCAAAAAGCATTGATGTCAACAAATGATGATTTAACATCTACATCATACCAATATTAGAAACAAAGCCGTCAACTTTATTAAATCATAACGATTTCTCTTCAAATACATCTGGTGGCCAACAATAATATCTTCACATCTATATTAAAAGAAAATGTCTGACCACTTCTCCTGTATCTGTGTTTCTCGCCTCCATGTGACTTACATAGTTTTTTGGGGTGTTTTACTATTAATCGATTATTTATTGAAATAAAAATCTAATAAAACGAAATTTTTAAAATCCTATTTAAGAAAATAATTTAATTATGAAATCCACCAGAATGCATTTCGATTTCTTTGTAAACAAGTCGGCCATTTAAATCTTTTGTTAACAATAAAAAATAATTACTTTGTGACTCTGTAAAATTTGAAAGGAATCTGGAAGCCTTTAAACTGTTTAATAGAAAGTTATTTCTGTCTATAAAATTATTTAAAAATCCTTATCTATTAAAAAATTTTACGTTTTGTAAGCTATTTACACGTCCACTAATTTTATAAATCAAGATTAAAACATTACCTTAACAGTTTTATAACAATTTTGTTAAATTAATAATTTAATGACCAAACAATAGTGTAATACTTAAATTTAATTTTTTAAATCCTATTTTAAAAAAATAATGATAACAATAATTTAGTAAAAAAAAAACAAACAATGTTAAAAAAAAATGAAAGTAGAAATGACTCCCAGGCAACACCGGGTAGGTACAGCTACTTGTTAATATCTAAAATGAATTAAATAATTTTTTTTTTTTCTTAGAAAATCACATCTGTGTAGAGAAAAGTTAACTCCTGTATATAAAATCACTTTATTTTAATTTTTCTCATAAAAACAAACTTTAACATCATATTGTGACACAATACAATGAGGCATTCATATATATATATAATCAGTAACATGGAAAGTCAACCTTTCAAAGTCGGAACAAATCCAATCTAAGATAACAGATCTTGCACACACAGACACATACACAGGGCTCGATATTCTTTTAGATAGAGCTTTATAACAAAAATAAGTATTTAAAAGGTTCTTAATGCTTTACTGCAGTTTCACAGTAAATCCGATTATCAGAAATATATTTATCTCATACACGTCTGTATACATTCGAGCTAGCATTAAAATCTACAGATGTGTTGAATAAAATGCAGTTCTTATAATCAGATTTACTGTAAAACTAGAAAAGTGTTAAAATAAGTCCCTTTTAAATATTTATTATTGTTATATATATAGAGAGAGTGTGTGCTTTCAAGAGAAATGAATGCATGATCCGAAAATGTGGAAAGTTGTGACAATAAAGCAAGCCAAAAATATCGAATAAAATTGTGTCTGTATTTTCAGTTTCTTCAGAATAATATATATGTATATATAATAAGAGCTTTCTGTTGGATTTCTTTCTACCAAACCAAAGATTGTATGTATATATATATATATATATATATATGTCATCCACAGATGGACTGTTTCGCTGTATCACAGCTCTTTGGTATGGCTAAACAAGCAAGTGCCTCAAGCCGATATCGAAACTCGACTATCTAAATGACAGTTGACGCTTCTAATCACTTTGCTATCATCCGGCATCCACTGAAAGTAAGCAAAATCTCAATGTAATTAAACATTGTCAATTGCCTGAGAGCTCCATTTGTTTACACAAAGAGCAATACATTAGATTTCGCTTTTTCATATATATATATATATAATGTACCTGCACAAAGAACATATACATATACACATGCATTAGAGTTCACAAGTAGGTAAGGAATGATGCTAATTAAAAGCAGAAAATCTATATCTACTATGCTGTTGCAATGTATTTCCCAAAGACCATTCCAGAAAATGCAGAATTTTCACCTGTTACGAGATGGAATCTTAGATTTTTATTAATAAAACAATCATGAGCTCTAATGCAGGTGTCTGTACTGCATGTATATTCGTGTGTATATTTTGCTAAAGAAGCTGCGTCTATTTAATTCGAATTTATATGGTTTGCTTATTTTATTGTTTCGATTTTCCGCATGTATAAATAATGGCTGAAAAGTTATCATGTGAAATCGGCTTTATTCAATTTACATGACGTTTCGGTAAGATGCGTGCCTTCTTCAGATATATTAAAAGGCCAAGAGAGAAAAAGCTGTTGTTAATTTGAACAATAACACATTACAATATGAATAAGGTAGAATTAATAAGAGTCCAAAGAAAAGCGTGGCGGTAAGAGTGGGAGAAAATATATACATAATAATGGGAGAGAAAATGAAAGGCAAACACATCCACACGCACACACAAACTTTTCTTTTTTTTAATTTACTGGGTTGGAAAAAGAAACGTAGCCAGTTCTTACTCTTATTCCCCCCCCCCCCCCTCATTCTACGTAGATTTTTTTCCAACTCTTACCCCACATATATTTCTTTTCTTTTTCTCTGGCCGTAACTAATTTTATCTTATTCATTTGTGATCTTCTTTCCAAATTAAACTACAATCTTTACATATCTGAAGAAGTTATATATTTTCTCGAAACGTCATATGAAATAAATAAAATCTATTTCACTTAAAAAAAACGTTCCAATTATTATTTATATCATATTGTCAGATATCGCCCCCTTCTTTTTTTCTACATATATAATATCTATGTATATTTTTTGCAAACATTGTTAAAGATAACAGCTTGATTATACCTTTTTTTTTTTTTTTTTTTTTTCAAATAATGTGTCAAAATAAAAAAAATTAATAGATGTTCCAATGCATCGGTTTGTTCTTTTGATGTCTAACTGACTTTACATGTGCATTCTTGGCTGCTTTTTGAAATTCTCTTTTCTCCAACCTTTTTGTTCATTTCTTTTTGTCACCTGAAGATGACTCGATGAAGAATCGAAAATGCTAGTGATACTTATGGAACATTCATTAATTCTTTCGATTTTGACACAAAAAGATTATTAGGAAAAATTGAAAAATAAAAAAGGTATAATCAAGATGGAGAATTCTGTTATATTTGCCTAAATGAAAATGTTGTCTAAATACAATATATATATATATATATATATTATGTGTGTGTGTTTTTCATTCATAGGGATTAATCCAATGAAACTGCAGTGTTTATAAGATAGTGCTCAATAACAAGTAGAGCTATATTTTAGTATAAATTTTTATTTATACAAACATTTTAACTACATATATGCATACATGTTTCAGCTACAACCTTATTTGAGATCTAGATTCATTATTTCAGAGTCTTCTCTATCAATGGCCTGATTATGCTAGACCTTGAATAAGTTTGTAACTGAAACATGTATGCACATATGTAGCCAAAATGTTTGTATAAATAAAACTTTATACTATATATATATTTATTTAGTATATTCTTTTTATTTATGCAAATATTTTGGCTACATATATGCATACATGTTTCAGCTACAGTTTTATTGAAAATAAAAAGATCTTTTTATTTTTATTCTAACAACTTTACCTGAAGAAGCTTAGGCTGATAAGGCTGTAGCTGAAATATGTATGCATATATGTAGCCAAAAATGCTTGTATAAATAAAAATTGTACTAAATAAATATAGCTCAACTTGTTATTGAGCATTATCATAGAAACACAGTAAGGATTAATCAACTCCTATGAACAAAACTTTACCTGAAATATATATATATATATATATATGTGTGTGTGTGTGTAGAAAAGGTGTGAAAATATCTGACAGTATGATATAGAAACGACTTCAAAATCTTTTTATGTGAAAAAGTTTCTATTCATTCCTAATGATGTTTCGGTATATTATAGCCGCCTTAAGATGTGCAAAGTCCATGAGAAAAAAAAGTTTTCACATTGGAGTTAGTGTTACATATGAATAAGGAAATATGATTGAGAGGGAGAATAAAGAGGAAAAGGGCAGTGTAAGCATGAGGAAAATGATTTCTGATGACCTACTCGACAGGATAAAATGTACTTTGATATAACTGTCTTAAATTTTTAATCTGTTGGTGAGAATCTTTCTGAAATCAATTTCTTTTTGGTTATACTACCCTTTTTGTCCCCCCCCCCCCCCCGTCAATTATATTTCTGTATTCATTTGTAATACAATCTCCCATGTTAGAATCTTTTTTTCTCTTGGCTTTTTTATATCTAAAGAAGATCTATAATATATCGAAACGTCATATGGAATGAATAACTCCTTAAAAATAAAAGATTTTCTTATCATCTTTATACTATATATGTATATATATTATTGCCTCTTTTTTATTGTTTTTTTTTATTTTTCATTTTTTCTACGTTTAACTTAAAAAGAAATGAAACGAAAATATTTATTATACTTGAAAAAAAATGTATTCAAAATTTATTGTAAAAGAAAAAAAAAAGGAAATTATGTTTTATTATTTGTAATTGTTTTTTTTTTCTCCCTTCTTTCTCTCCCTACTTTGTCTTTTTCTTATCTATCGCTTGCGATGGGTAAGAAGCCATCTTTTCTACAAAATGGTATAGTTGACATATACATGTAACCAGCGTTTGTGTGCACACACAAAATATGATTTTTTTTTATTCATTTGTTCATTTAAGGAATACAATTTCCTACAAAATTGGGAAATTCTTTCTCTCTTTTTCTAGTTTCTTCTTTCTCTTCTTCCCGTCCCCCACAGAGTTTCATATGAAAATAAACATTTTTATCATATTTTCTATGTAAATCAGTGTTTGTTTTTTTTATAAAAATTGGTTACATGTTTTATTATTCAGTGTGAAAATATATTTTATGATTTGTGGTGTGTTGTTGGTCTAAGGGATACTTTAGCAACCTATGAAATAAGCAAAGGTTTTCGCTTATGAAAAGTGAAAAATCAAGATTATATTTTTACAAAAAGATTTACCATTATAGACTCGATGCTGATGTTGCGGGTCCTTGCGCAGTGGATATAGTACTAAGTTAAATTTAGTTCCAAGTGATAGTCATTTGAAGGTTCAATCCTTGGTGCGGGCGATACAAAGAATTGCAAATTACAGAAGACTTCTCCCAGTCATGGCTGACGGAACAAGAGCATGCTACCCCGTGGATTAAATAAAGAGTTCCGTTCGAAATTCCATCCAGATTCCCGAATTCCACAGAAATATTCCCAAGTTCGAAGAGATACACCTGAAAAAGGCCGGAGGTTACAGCGGCTGAAACGTTGTGATGAAAACACTCAAGATGAGAAATGTAGTCCGAATAACCAAAATTATGCAAATCATCAATCCTCATCTCAAAAATTCAGAAATATAAGGAGTAATGTATTTGTCAGGTTGAAACGGCAGAACCTGATTATCAAAGAGGATGGCTCAACAAGAATTTGTTAACATTGGACGTGAAAATAACCCTGTTGCAGTCAGCTGGTAAGCAGCCCTGTGGTATTGTGTTCCAAATACGGATAGTTCTTGGAAAGAAACTTTTCTCATGGAAGTTCCGTTTAGTTTTAGGTACGTAGAGGAAGAAAGGAAAATTATTTACAGTGGTGATAGACAAGTTTTTGCTGTAAAAGTTTTATGTGGGAACCAGAGATGGAGCTCAGTCGAGCACCTAACATGAAAATAACAATAGAGTAGAGAAAGACTAGCAACCTCTCTTCTATGAAAAAGAGGCTGCAGGGAAGAGAAGAGGACATCTCCCACTAGATTTCAAAATTGATTTTGTTCTCTGTCAAGGTAGGAAAGAATGCTCTGAGCAGCACTTCCTCAGATGTGGCAACAGTACTCCATCTTGGGATATATCTGGCTCTTATACAGGTAAAGGATTCTGTCAGGAGTGAGATACTTTCTGGAGCGGTAGAATGATCCAACCATTTTTCCAACAACCTTAGCAATAGATTTGATATTTCATGTCGGGAAAAAGTCAGTCCTAGTGTGACAATATTTATCGGTCGAAGAGGGTTAAAACTAAAAGTACCCTTGCTTGTAAAACAGGAAACGTTATTTTTCTTTTGTTGTAATTTGGAAAAACAGGAAACGATAATTTTAGAAGATATGAGAATTTACATTAATCAAAGGTGTTTATTTGTACCAAGAGTCTGGGTGACCAGACGTCTGGCTGGATAATTAGATAACGAAGCATCTGGTTTTTATAAACTGAAAACGAGGCAGATATTCATTATCTGAAATTGAAATGAGTAAACATTGAAGATTAATTCGCTACCAAAAAAGATTTGCCTGTAATTGAGAATTTCAAACGTTGCAAGAGATTCTGGCCTTTTGCGAGCAAGTACTAAGTGACCAACCGAAAATCACGAACGACCAACTTTGGTGCCGTCACTGGAGGACAAGGGTACATTAGTAGCTTATCAAAGCAGAGGGCTTCCTCAAGGAGAGAGCCATTCATTTCAACTGGAGCAAAGTGAGGATCCGAGCTTTGGTGGTGAAAGAAGAGAAGCTTGATTTTATATTTATGAAAAGTCATTTTTTTCCTCATTGCACCAACGTGCTTCAGGTTGGAAGAGAAAATCAGAAAGATCTTGATCATTAATCCTCTTCAAAGTGTTGCCATAGATAGTTGTATCATCTGCATAGATATCAATAAATGATCTTAGAACGTGATTTGGGAGATTATTTATAGATATCAGGTAGAGGGTTGGGCCGAGAATGGATCCTTGAGGCATGCAGCGTTTATACTATGTGCTTCAGACTTCTGCCCATCCACGGCTACTTTTAAAAAGTACTAACTCGCATCGTATCAAACGCATTGTGGATTGCTGATCATCTGAAACTGAAAATGTGTACATATCCAATCACATGCTCATTCAAGAAAAGCTTATGCCACCCCTCAAAGCATTTTGGCCCAAATCTGTTCCTCCTAAGTTGGACTCTTCCAAATTGAGGTTTGATAACTCCAAGTTAGCTTTTCAGCTGCAAATCCATGAACGCTTTTCAGCAATTTCCACCGATCAGGAGAAATCGGTGCCAATTAAAGAAGACAACGACTCTCTTAAAACAAATTTCTAGGAGACAGCCATGATTGTTCTCAGAAAAAAAAGTTAACAACCAAAAGAAAGGATCTCTCAAACCACTGTTGATCTAATGAAAAGAACAAAAATCACAAACGGCAATGCACTAAACTTCAGAGATCTACGTCAGCAAATTTCCCGTTCAACCTATGTGTATTACTGTCGGATAGCAGAGAATATAGAACATACGGCTGCTGTTGATGACACTCGAATGCTCTACCAGCTGCTGAACTAATCGATCAGAGATTCTGCCTGAGTAAAGCAATCATCAATAGACATGTCACCCAATCATCAATCTCTCACATCTCCGTAACTATTTGTGTCATCATCTTTATCATCGGTTTAATGTCCATTTGACATGTTGAACAGCTTTAAGAAATTGACTTCCAAACGAACCTATCTCTGGCCAGGTCTTCATTTATCCCTCAGGTCAATTTTTATCATGTCCTCCCATGTTTTCCTTGGCCTTCCCCTGTGAACTGAACCTGCTTCCTAAACTGTTCAACATTTACTAACCCAAGCACTCTCATTCATTCTTTCAACATGGCCATACCATCAAAGTCTTCTATTCTGCACATATCTCCGTATACTGTCCAGATTTAATCTTCTTCTGCGGTCATCAGAATTAAGCCTGTCTTTAAAACTCTCATTACACATTCATCGCATCATTCTCATATCATTTCAATGCATGTCCTCAACTCTCACTGGGCAGGTCTCGCTTCCATACATAATCACACTGCGTACACATGCTTGATAGACAGTGATAATGCTTTGTTGGTTATTAATGGCAGAAGTTCTCTGAACTTACTCCATCTACTCCTACTTCTTGCAATCACACTAGCATCTAGTCCACCCTGTGCTCCAATGGTATCACCAAGGTAACAAAACTTTGACAACCTGAATAGTTTCGCCATCCAGATATACTTTCTCTATATCTGAGTTCTCATCCATCTCCATTATCTTACACTTTTTGCACACAAACTGGTTATCCTCTCTCAACCTACCAGCAATTCCACTGCACTTCTTATGTACCCAATGCTTACAGGTATCACAAATGATTGAATTGCACGAGACATCCTTTCCACAAGCTGAGCAGGGTAACTTTCCTCTTTTTGGGAGCTAAACACTACAAGTATGAATGTGTGCTGTATGCGTTCACTGCACGTCCACTCGTTGTACTGGTCCAAAGTTGTGGCTCCACTCTGACACCGGTCGCAGTGTCAGTGCTACAACAAAAGAATTCTCCCTCCAAATAAAACTGCAATTCCCATTTAAAACAAATAACAATGTTTTATTCTTTTGGGGGTTACAATGATACTCGTTTTCTTCTTTTGAATAACAAACTTGCAAATGAGAAATGTTTAGCTCGACCAAATCAAAACAAAAGTTCAATAGTTTGGAGAGGCACATGAACCCAACTGACTGTCAGACCCTAGAAAACCAAATTGACTGTGAGACACATAGAGAGCCAATTCCAGTAGGTCATAACCACAACAGGGAACCTCGTATCTGAAAAACCATAACTCATTGAAGGCCTTATCTCTCAGCATGAACTCCCGTTTAAAGAGACACTAACTTCTTTTTCAATTGGACAAATCGAATACTGGGTGGTCCACCCTAAATCAGAGATAATTCCCATTTCTGGCTGATTTCTCTTTTCTTAGTTAAACACCTGTCACTTGCAGCAAGACTGTTATTCACGTGCTTTGGCAAACATGCAACCACCTAGTACATGTTTACACAACCACTCTGGTCTTGGTATCATTAATGGTGTGAACACTTTAAAGTGCCCTTCAACTATACTCTATCTCCATCATCGCATCCCACCAACCCTGAATATGACTGTAGTACTGTATCAGCTCCAACAGTGAAGGAGTTCATCAAAAGCTTCTGATGAAGACAGATTCCCTGCCAAGATCTACAAAAGCTGCCCAGAAACACTATCACACTGGTTTCACCAAGTGATTGGGAAATTGAGCAAATTCCTCAAGACTGGAATAATTCTGTGATCCTTTTTTCTTCCAAAAGAGCAAAAATAGAGATAAACGACAATGCCAAAATAACTGAGCTATCAGCCTTATTGTCATTACAGCCAAAATTTTTGCATTCTTATACTCTAAGGCTTTCAACGTTTTTGAGACATTGTGAACTGGTGATCGTCCCCACTCGTTGTGCGATCTAGTCAGTGCTGCAACAAAGAATTCTCATCCCAAGTAAAACCATGAGTCCAGTTTATAACAAGTAACAGGTTTATTTATTGAAGGTTACAAAAGATACTTGTGTTCTTAGGTTGAGTGGCAGACTTGCAAAATGAGTTCTTTTATCTCAGCGAAATAAAGTATAATTCAAATCAATTCAGTCAGTTAGCTAAGAGCCCCAAATGGGCACACCTTGCATAGAGAGACACCAAGCTTCAACTGATTGCCAACCTTCTGAAAACAAAACTTCCTGTCATGCCCAGAGGGCCAGGCACCCACCTCCCATCTCCTGGAGTTCTTTTCCTCCTGACCGGAAATCTTGGATTCCAGTCTTTCTCAGTGGTCACCACCCGACCACCCAAGCACTAGCTACTTGAAATATCTACTGGAGATAACGGTCAGACAGTGTCTATTCAAAGGGGTTTGTCCGGAGTTCATCTAAGAACATTACATTTGGTCTCCGCATGATTCTGTTTTTGTGAGACACTTATTTCATTTCAAAGAGAAATAATATTCTGGGTGGCCCAATATAAAATCAAAGACATTTTCAAATTCCTCTGTCCACCCCCCTTTATCCTTTGGCCAAGCATCTGCACCGTCTGCGATTTGCATGCATCACTAAATAATGCGGCCTACTGCACTTTTACAACGTGAGCACAAGAACAAATTAAAGAGGGTTTTGTCCAGGCAGGGGCTGCACTGATCAGATTTTTATTCTATGTAATAAATAAAAAACAATGACATCAAGTAAGACGCTTGTCTGATCATTTAAATTTTTTTTTTTTAACATAGTTCACCCCAAACAAGGCAGGCCGCCACTGTAAACGTAAGGGGCTACTGAGAAAAAAGAGAGAAGTTTTTTTTTTGGGGGGGGGGGGGGGGGGTCAACCTAAATTGGGAGCTGCGCAGCTAGATGTCTGTTTACATTAGTTTTAAATTTCTGCATGTCAGTACCGTCGGGGAAACAGGGGACAGGGAGGGAGTTCCAGAGGCCAGCAGCACGAGGAAAGAAGCTATTGGAGTAGAAAGCTCTCCGGCATCTGGGGACCTCCACAGTGAATGGATGGGATTTAGCTGATTGTCGAGTTGGTCTAGTGAATTTACGTAGAGGGGGCACCAGAGTAGCCAGTTCATCGGAGCATAATCCATTGAAGTATTTGTAAAACAAGCACAAGGATGCTACATTGCGGCGATGGGACAGGAACTGGAGCTTAGTTGACAGTGAGGGACCAATTAGGTTGGCGACTTTTTTTTGGACAATGTGCTGTCGACTTTAAAAACAAAAGGAGGAAAATATATTTTCTTTAAAAACAACAAAAGAAATTTGGAGTGACTATCTCCCATCCACCGGATGACGGATTTTGGAATGGTGTTCAGATAACCACCTGTGAATCACTAATAACTTATAAGCAGTCTTAGACCAACTGGCAGTACATTCTAGAAACTGGTGTGGAACTTGTTCTCGGCAGATGTGTCTCCAGGAAAAGCACCCGATGCCTGTTGTAAAAGAATGAACTTGGGCACGTGTTAGGCGCCTGAAAACCTAACTGATTGACTCGGTCGAATGAACACTGTTGACCATGGTTGGTAACTCACTTAGAAGTTGTGTCTCAATAAAACACACACACCATTGTAACAGGTTGGCATTAGGAAGGGCATCCGGCTGTAAACCCCTGCTTCAATTCCAACTATCACTGTTCTGTTGAGTGCTTGAATACCAATGGTTCTATCACTAATAAATTTTTATGCGTTTCATTGACTATCCCGCAAGATTATGAGCTCGGACAGTGTCCCAGAAAGATTTAAAATCTTATTAAGTGTTACTACTGGTTGACTCAAAGAAAAATCTGCTACTATGACAGGCCAAATGCTTCGTTATCAAGTTAGACGACCTGAATGTGCCAAGTTGGTTCTATAGCACCACTTTCACTTATGGATGTTGGCAACCTTCATGTGGTCCCTTCTGTGAGTACCTTATTCTAGAAAGAATCTGAGAAAACCAATGCCAACAACAGAATCAAGCTGATTTATACGGATTTACTTTAATGCAACACATGGGAAGGTTTCTATGTCGGCCCAAATGTTACTCTCACAAGTCTTAACTATGCAAATTATATCGCGATTTTCGGGGGAAACACATTCTGATGTTCAGACTGCCCTCGATCGAGTTCATCAGTTTGCTATGAAAATTGGCGTACGGTTTAATGAAATGAAAACAAAGCTCACATCAGCCAGTATAGATCAAGTCAGCATCACTTTGAATGGAGAAGATCTGTAGATGATCGATCACTTAAAGTATCTGGTTACAAATTATAATTTTTACTTTTATTTAAATTCTGTTTACTTTTATTTAAATTCTGCTTTCTTTACGTATCCAAAATGTATTTTTTTTTTACTGTTCTGCGATATGGCAGGACTACAAATGTCCCACATGGTTCAGCGCCATGCCCGTAGTTTAAACAAATCTCCCTAGCTAAAGCAAGCAAAAAAGACCCCCTACCCCCCCAAAATGGTAACATTTGCCAATCTCTCAAAACCTAGAAGGAAGCATCATAGAACGGGTCGTCTTCTTTTTTTTCTTCTATCCACCCCACAAGAATAATTCTAAACATGAACAGAACAGACCAATATTAAATATGAGCTAAGTTTTTCGTTTTATTTTTATCTTGTTTTTACTACTTGTATCTGTCTCTTATTTTAAAATTATAATTTTTACTTTTATTTAAATTCTGTTTCCATTCAGCTTTCTTTACGTATTTAAAATATATTATTTCTGCTAGACTTTTCTCGACGTACTTTCTAAATTGTCCTCTATACTATGACGTCATAGCTAGGTATTCTCTCTTCTGACTTACGAAAAAATAAATTAGCCCCCACCCACATTACTGACCAGTGATAAATGTCCCCACAACAAATCTAGCTCATGAGAGGCGAACCCATCTTCAATCTTCTACTGTTCTCCATAGAAGGCGATGTCTAGACTTATTCATTCTATCTACATATATATATTTTTTTATCTGCGAGGGCTTGGAAATACCCGACTAGTAAACGGGTGCAGGCTATCTCCTCTCGGTGTGATGGACCCGTAGACCTTGTCAAGTCATCCATCTAGGAGAAGGAAAACTCTGATAATAAAACCTTGCTACTAACCACTTATGTCTTGGCAGCAAACTGTTGGAGAGGGAGGCCTCCTTAGTCTTGATCGACAACCTTTCAAGAGCTGGAGTCTCAAACAAAATATCCGATATGCAATTGCTTAAGGTGTAGATGGGCTCTGCCTATCGTCCAGCCTTCGCACTCTTTCTCTGTCTATGCAGAGGTACTAGCGCTGGGACACCTAGTACCTGGCCTTGTTTCCTGATTAGGACAATGAACGCTGTCTCTCTTTCTCCCTATCTGGGTAACTTGGGGAAAGTTTTATCATCACTAAGTCTTACATGACTAGTCTAGGTTGCTCTTGTTCCGACAGGTTGAGGGTACAGGTTAGACAGCTTGTCTGGCTGCTGTTTCTGACTGTCAGTACAGGAGCCCTAACTCTTAGATAGCGCTAAGAACGGCTGCTCCATCAACAATTGTATAATACCATGGGTAACTGTACGTGCCATTGTTTGCTAAATCTCTGCATCTACCCCAATCTTCTCTCATCTGTTCATCTCCGCTCTCTGCTTATCTTTGACTCCTAAATCTATTAACTTACGACCAGAAATCCTATGTCCTGTCTTTTGTCAATAGAAACTGACTATTTTCATGCTCGC
The DNA here is from genome assembly GCA_963556195.1 of Sepiola atlantica. NCBI lineage: Eukaryota > Metazoa > Mollusca > Cephalopoda > Sepiida > Sepiolidae > Sepiola > Sepiola atlantica. Next base: position 165,331,636 of record OY744517.1, on the reverse strand, counting down.
CCTCTCAGCCACTCCCAGCTGACTACTCATCTTACTTCCGATCGCCTTTGTATCACAGTTGCAGATCTTAACTTTATCTTACTAGACCTCTATCAAAATAATTTTGAAACCAACTTAGTTAAGTCGAAAGTAATCAACGTAATCTATGAAGAGACGCCATTCTTTTGAAACAGTGACATCACTTCGCAATTTCCTAGACAGGATCCAGAGTCAATAGTCAATGAGGAAGTTTTCAAAAAATAAACTCACAAAGTTCACCACCCGAACCTCTCTACTTTCTTCAATAGATTCCCATATAAAGTTATCTATCCCTAAAAATGATCTCTCCCTGCAATTTTATGGAACCCTATCTTCTTTATGGCCATCACATATGAAAGTTTGTAATGTTCCTTAAATGATTATATGTGACGTTGCTTCTTATGGTTATGTGTCACAAAATCATTTTACCTTCATTGAAGATGTCATGTTACATGAAACTAAAATTCAGTACTTACTTATTTTCTTCAACTAGTGAATTTATCTAACATTTCGAGTATTTTCTTCCACAGGTGTGGCCACAAATAAAGACTCAAAACACAAAAAAAGATTTTATTTTGATTACTTTTATTGCTGATGTCTGTTGACATTATTTTACTCCCACCCTCATTTCTTTACACCTGCCCCTACTGTGGTAGTGGTGGGGGAGCACAAGACATCCTTGCTACTCGTGTCAATCTTTGTTCTGCTCACTCCCCGTTTTCCAATCGGTTGATCATATTTATCAAAAACTGTTTTTTTTATGAATCTAATTATCGACTTCTGAAAGCACAATTTATCAAAACAAACTTAGCCTTGAATTCCAAAAGGGATTGAGATCTGCATTCCAATCTCTAATCTATATTTGAATAACCCACTTTCGTAACAACGCCAACTCTCATCATCATCGGTATTACTAGATATCATATTAGTATTGCTAACAGTTATGTGAACCTGTATGAGTGCATTCACTGCGCTGGCCGCAATTGTCCCACACGTTGTGCAGTTAATAGTTGTTGTCCGACTTAGTCAGTGCTACAACAAAAAACTCTCATCCCAAGTAAGGTCACAAGTCCAGCTTATAAACAAGTAACAGGTTTATTTGTTGGAGGTTACAAATGAAACTCGTGTTCCCAGGTTGAATGGCAGACTTGCAAAATGAGATTTTTGCTCACCAAAAAAAGATAAGTCCAATCAGCACAATCCTTCAGCTAAGAGCCCCAATGAACCCATCCTGCCTGGAGAAGGCACCCAGCTTCAACTGATCGCCAGCCCTCTGAAAACCAAACTACCAATCATGTCCAGAGGGCCTTCCCATCTCATCGCTGTAGGTGTCCCCAGTCTTGGGGCAATATCTCAAGTCCACATCGAACTAAAATCTCTGTCTGCTTCCCAGGCGTTGTTCCCATTCAGAATCTTAACAAAGAATGTCTCAACAGAAGTTCTTTCTCCCAAACCCCGCATTTCAAACCATACATATTAACAAATTCTAGATCATCTTGGTGTTATATCATTACTAACTAAATGGCCCAATTCACATGTTATCAATCTTTATCTTTCATTCATTATACCCGTAGACTCTACTGGGCAAAAGGTCTCACACACACCCGTAATTTAAGACTGGCTACCACAAAATATGCTAAGCTTTCCCTTTATATTATACAAATCATTTCATTTTGTTTATTTTTTTTTCTTAAACACCCACCCACGCAATTAAAATTTTTTTTTTCCAACCAAAGCAATTTATTAAGAGGCCTTCATTAAACCAAAAAGAACCCAGAGTGAAGCAAGACAAAACGAAATAAGGATGTGTAGGAGAAAAATGAATTGTTTCAGACCTACCTATATATTGTTCTCAGCTGTTCTTCTGTTTTGTTTGAGGGGCTGCTCAATGTTTCATCCTCCTACGTTAATTCTGGGAATGTGCATCTTGCAGAGTCAATGACAGTCATCCGGCCGTTGGATGCAAGCTGTATGTGCCTCTCGAATCTGCTGCATTTTCCAGAGTCAATCCGATGGTTATGGCAAATAGATGTGAACCTGTATAAGTGGCCACAATTGTCCCACGCGTTGTATCGGTCAAAAGTTGTCGTCCGACTCAGTCAGTGCTACAACAAAAAATTCTCATCCCAAGTAAGGTCACAAGTCCAGCTTATAAACAAGTAACAGCTTTATTTGTTGGAGGTTACAAATGAAACTTGTGTTCCCAGGTTGAATGGCAGACTTGCAAAATGAGATTTTTGCTCACCAAAAAAAATAAGTCCAATCAGCATAATCCTTTATCTAAAAGCCCCAATGGACCCATCCTGCCTGGAGAGGCACCCAGCTTCAACTGATCGGCAGCCCTCTGAAAAACAAACTGCCTGTCATGTCCAGAAATCTTGGATTCTAGTCTTTCTCACTGGTCACCATTCGACCACCCAGACTCTGACTGTTGGAGATATCCACTAGCGATAACTGCCAGACAGTCTACTTAAGAGGGCTTATCATGAGCCCATTTGCGAACATTATGTTTTGGTCTCAGCATGAGGCACATTTCATTTAAAAGAGCAATAAGATTGTGTGGCCCAAAGTACAAAATCAGATATTCTCAAATTCCTTTGTGCCGCCCCCCCCCCCTCCTCTAGTCGAGCATCTATCACTTGCAATATCTGCCATTCGCATGCAGCCTAATGCATGTTTACAGTTATCACATTAGTATTATTACTAGCACGTCCCATGGAAATTCCACAGTTGTATTATTCATGTTATATCTTACCTCTGTGCTTCTAAATATTCCCATTCTATGAACATCTGACACAAACACAGACCCTACGATATTAATGTAGCGCCTTTGTTCAAACTGAAACGTGCTTATTATCTAAGTACTCTGGTTAATATAGTTTCAGAATATATCTTGTAGACGTTTGTGACATATTACCATTCTATGGAAGTCTGGCGCGAACGCTAACATCACAATATTATTGTACCATCTTTGGACAAAACAGATACTGCACTTTGATCCTAGCCTGTATTTAGTTTGAGTTTCATGTTTGACACAGCAGCTACATCAGATGATATAAAAGAAAAATACTTTTTTTTTACATTGCATCTTCGGCGATCGGGTGATCCCATCTTTTAAAAATGCGGTAAAGTGTGATAACATATGTACTAACATGAAATTGCCTTAGTGTATTATTATAAAGATTATTATTATTACTTTCTTTATCTCCTCATGGGTAATCTCATTAAATCTCGACCAAAAATGTCATGAACTCTTCAGAGTTTACCATGCTGTACTCATTTTGCCAACCTTCTTGCTTTCACCGAGTCTATTAAGAACGTTTAAGAACTACATCTGATTTGGCAGCATCAGTTTGCCTGAAGTATACAGTATCGCACTTCCAGTTCATCTGAGCTCTTTTGTTTCTTCGATAGACTTGGTAGGTGACATCCTCGAAAAGTTCCCTGGTGTAGATGGTCGCCAGCCTTACAAGGTGCATCACATGGCAGATGACATTTACACCCAAAGTCAATGTGATGCAATTCACTGCAAGTAGGCGCTTTCTCACTTTCAGCCAACACCAACTTGTATGCACAGGAGCAGCATGTCAACCACACACACAAGCTTAGCTAAATGTTGTACCAATACCTTCAATAAATAATTTTGATAATGAGTATATACAAGCCTCACAGATGTTGGTGCATAGCAACCATTGAGTCCTATAGATTATTTCCATGATGCTGTTCATTGCAGGCTTTCTTTGGCTGGAACAAATCATCTTGATCGAAGAAATGGAAAGTGCCTGGACAGTATTATAATTTTTCCTTTCAAAAGCAGAGCATCCTTTTTTTGGTATTGTAGAACCATGCTGTCCCTCTCGATGACCATCAACCCCAACGTTGTCTGTGGCTTTCTTCTTGTCTTCATCGTCGTTCTAGCTGAGTCATCTATCCACTGATGAATCGTCGAGGGCACATCACTGGTTTACAAAACAAATAAAAGCAACTCACGAGAAAGAACACAAACTCATATACATTGTGTATACGTTAGTTGAAACTATGAGTGTGTAACACTGTCGTGGACTGTTGAGACCCACATTCACGTTACTCAAGTTGTCAGCTCATCTCATCAATTGCTAAATCTTTGCCGAGCTCTGTCTGCGATCTGCTCTCATCAAACGCTGACCCAAACTGGTTGTCTTCTCTCCGAGTCGCAAACTTGTCAACTCCAGTCTTTTGTCAGTCAGTGACGAGCCCCTGCCCTCTGAACAATACAATCTGACCACTCCTGTATGTTCTATTGTGTGCGTAGATGAGTCACTTCCTATCCTTGTCCGGGCCTCGGCTCTTGCAGCGTCCATAGCATCACACTTGTAATGATACCTCTGAAAGCAGAATCTTGTATCTTCGACTACAATTCTGGATCGATTGCACACATTTCCAAGTGTAGCGTGGAAGTGGCGAAGCTAACAGAGAATTAATAATTGGAAAAAGGCATGCGATGATCAAACAATAAATGAAATACGATGAATGGGTCAAAGCAGGCATTTAAGCCTATGTCCCCATGCAAAAATTCTTTAGCAAGCCCAACTCTCCCCAATGGTTCACCTCGGGATGGGCAGCTGCCATTGCTGAGAGGCAGCAAGCATTCCAAAAATTTGGTCGCCATAAGTCAGCTACTAATAGACAGAAATTTATAGTCAAGAAATAATTGCAATGCCGTGATAGGTGAAGCAAAGAGAAGGTATACTGAGTTAACAAAAAACGTATTCAGTCACAGAAACTAGGTACTCGCGATTTCTGGAAAATCGACAATAGTATGATGAACAATGGTCAATCAACGATTCCCCCAATATCAAACCACAATAATGTCGTTTGCACGGCAACTGATAAGGCTGAACTACTTGCCCAGCATTTCGCCTTAAACTCCACTTTGGACTCAGAAAACCACCCCCTCCCTAAATTCCCATTGCGGACCAAAGCCACACTTGATAACCTGGTCATTACCCCATCCCAGAGACATCATAAAAACCTTGACACCTCCAAAGCTTGTGGGCCTGATCTTATACCTGTAATAGTAATAAAGAAATGCTCTGCTGAACTGGCCCCTGTCCTCTCCAACAAATGCCTAGCTGAATCTTGCTTCCTCGATAGCTGGAAAATTGCCTCTGTGGTACCAGTCTTCAAGAATTCTGGAGATAGATCCTCAGAACTACCGCCCAATCAGTCTACTCCCGATCTTTGCTAAAATCTTTGAATCCTTAATCAATTTAGCGATAGTCCAGCATTTAGTTAATGCTAAACTTCTTTCTGACCGCCAGTATTGATTTAGACAAGCACGATCTACTGCAGACATCCCAACGGTCATCTCTGAACGCATGTATCATACATTCAACAATGCAGGTGAAGCTAGGGCAGTAGCGCCTTTGACAAGGTATGGCATAAACGGCTTCTCCTGAAAATACGCTCATATGGTATTACTGGGCAAATCAAGGGAGGCGCGAGAGCGCTCTATCCCTTAATAGACTTCAAAAACGGCCTATGCCAGAAATCTCATTTCTTTGATCAATCATAACTCAAAAACCAATAGATCAAATTAGTTAAAACTTTGCACAAAATTTTCATTTGATAGGTTCTATAAGTGTGTAGAATTTCAGCATCATTAGTCAAGGCAACCTAGAGATCCGTATGTACGTACGTACGTATGTGCCACCCTGGATTCAGCTGAGTTTTGGCAGAGATAGAGGTTCTAGGGTCTAGTCGATGGCATTTTAATTTCAGTTTACCATATACCTTAGTTTTCCAGAAAATTCCAAAAGACCTAAAAAATGACCATTGTGTTGAGGCATAGCCTTTACAAAAGTAGTGACATTCCATGATAAATGCCAGTATACTGAAATCATATGCCCTTAATAGGGTTAAGATGAAAATTCATATACATTAAATGTACAAAAGCAAGGAAATTCCCACATTTTTACACTTTTATTGTCATTACGGGTATACGAGCACAACAGGGCTATGTATTTTACTGGTAGGAATTTTTCTTCAGCACACCTCACACACTTCATCCACTCATGCATAGAGATTTATACTGTAGTGATGTGATAATGAAATGGTTTGGTTGATATGTAGTCATACCCTTAATTAATGACAATAAAAGTGTAAAAATTTGTGAATTTCCTTGCTTTTGTACATTTAATGTATATGAATTTTCATCTTAACCCTATTAAGGGCATATGATTTAAGTATAGTGGCATTTATCATGGAATGCTTAATATAATTAGATTCTTCCTAACCAGAAGAAAGATCCAAGTTGTCCTCAATGGCCGTTCATCTAAGAAACCTGACATAAATGCTTGTGTACTCCAGGGATCTATCCTTGGATCTTTGTTGTTCCTGATCTTCATAAACGATCTACCTGATGACATTCAGTTTGAGATTGGTATATTTGCTGACGACACCACACTTTACTCTCGTCATGCGGGCAAAATGGATTTGATCATATCCGAGGCAATGGCTGAATCCTTAGAAAATGACCTCCAGGCTGTAGTTGATTGTTGTCATAAATGATTGGTAATTTTTAATGCCGCAAAGACAAAGCTCCTTTTCTTCAACAACTACAAGAAGCCTCTTCAACCAACGATTGTCATAGCAAATAACACCCTACCTGAGAATTCAACATTCAAACTCCTCGGCCTAAAATTCACAGGTAACATGAATTAGAACAAATACATTGAAGACATTGCCAAGGCTGCAGCAAAGAAGGTGGGCTCTCTCTATCGTGCTAGTAAACTTCTCACACCTGACATTATCCTATATCTCTACAAAGCCACCATCCGCCTATGCATGGAGTATTGTTGCCACATCTGGACTGGTGCATCATCCAAATAGTCGCCAACTTAATAGGTCCCTCACTATCAACCAAGCTCCAGCCCCTGTCCATTTGACGCAATGTTGCATCCTTGTGTCTGTATAACAAAGTATCCGGGCCCCTGGTGACGCGCTAGTATGCATCTTGATGGTGATGCTATGCCCTGCGTTGAGACGAGGTGAGATATAAAACTAGTATATATTTGACGTAGAAACAAACTTATTCAAACGACAGGAACGAGGCGCCAGTTAGTCTCGTAGAGTCGTGTTTTTTGGTCAGAACCGATTATCACCAGAGGCAAGGAAACAATTGCCAGATGGGAAGTAAAGATTATGAAATTCCATGATCCTAGATTTAATTCCGAAAAATAAGGTGATGTTTTGGATTCACGATTCTGTGAGGGCTGTTTTGACTTGGCAGATATTTAATTGAGCCTGTCATCGTTAATCACGAACTCGGTCACAGATCATCTCCAGCTGTGTGATAGAATGATAAAGCGTTTGTTTTGGCAATAACGCCAGAAAGAAAATTCCATTTATTTTAGGGAAGGCGCGTGTCCCCACCCTTCTTGAGAGAGGAAGACACGCAGGAAGAAAGATGGCAGAGAAGGGGGTGTACGACGATAGACATCTTCAATAAACGAGCAGAAGAGTAGAGACGACGAGAGGGCCAGTGAGTGTTGAATTGTCGGCAGAGGGAGTCGGACGTTCGTTCGGCGCCGATGATGGTGTGCGTCGAAGAAAACCGGATGAAATCTCCACCGCCGCCAGTTAATTTGTGACTAAACAACTACTTGTGTAAAGAATTTGCGCACACAGAGAACTAACGAGATAACAACCTTTTGCTATAGACATTAATCCAATGTAAAACTAATTCTTTTATTTTATTAATTACTCTTCTATACAAAAAAAAAACCCGACCGAGTTGTTGAACATTGTTCTTTTCCTTTTGTTGTTTTGAATGATCTTTCGCCCCCAGAGTCAACCAGTGATCGCTCGCTGATATAAGCAGTTTCAACGTGGGAGTGTGCTTGTAACTGGACGAGACGACATCATCATTATCGCCGCCCTAGAGGAATTTCGATCTATATATATATTTTTATTCCCACTACAACAATCAGCACGAGTGGGAGTCCCAGTCTGGCACCGCGACCAGAATATTACACCTGTGCGGTTGACGAAACCACCATGCACACAAATGGGGTTCATACCTGTTTTACAAATACTTCAACGGATTATGCTCCGATGAGCTGGCTACTCTGGTGCCCCTCGATGTAAATTCACTAAACCAACTCGACAATCAGCTAAATCCCATCCATTCACTGTGGAGGTCCTCAGATGCTGGAGAGCCTTCTACTCTAATAGCTTCTTTCCTCGTGCTGCTGGCCTCTGGAACTCCCCGTTTTCAACATGCAGAGATTTAAAACTAATGTAAACAGACATCTCACTACACTGCTCCCAACTTGGAGTGACACCCAAATTCTCAGTAACCCTTTATGTCTACAGTGGTGGCTGCCTTGTTAGAGGTGAAATATGTTTAAAAAAAGAAAAAAAAAAGAAAGAAAGAACAGGGGTTGTAAAAATAACAATTTATTGAGTGAAAGAGAAAAGGAGAAGAGATCTGTTGGGAAAGTGTTGTTAGCTTATAGTTCACGAAAAGAAAGATGTTAGATTTTGAACGTGTGTCTGTGTGCGTTCACTGTACAGGCCATGATTATTTGCTCGTTGTGCTGGTTTAGTGTCGATGTGGTCTCAGTCAGTGCTATAACAGAAGAATTCTCTTTCCAAATAAAATCACAACTCCAGTTTAAAACAAGTAACAACAGTTTATTTCTTTTGGAGGTTATAATGATTCGTTTTCTTCTACTGAACATAATCGCAAAACAGAAATCTTAGCCCGACCAAATCAAAACAAGTCCAATAGCTTAGAGCCCATCTCTATCTGAGACACACAAACCAAACTGACTGTCAAATTCTAGAAAACCAAACTGACCGTGAGACGCCAACTCTGACTACCCATCTGCTCGAGTATGTGGATATCACTAGGCCCATCTTAGAAAGACCACTTGAGATAATGGCTAGCCAGCATCCATTTGAAAAGGCTAATCTGCTGCCAATCAATGAACATAAAAGATCTACCGTTTAGGGGGTCCCTATATTTGGACAGGCATTAAATTTGGAATATCCTGAATTAGTCATTAGTGATGGAACGATTCTAAATTTTTTCCAGATTCTGATTCTTTTAAAATTTTTTAATATTTAATTATAGATTTGTTGCTTTTTTATACTTTTCGACTTACTGTAAAACTTTGTATAATGTCCGCATATATTTTCACAAATGCTAAAAATACATATATAAAAATATATTACATTAGCTCTTTCTAAATATTTTTTTCTCAAATCTTTTCCTTGTAATTGATTGAAAATAGTGAGGCAACTAAAGGCTTAATTCTTTTAAAACAAAGCTAATTTGCATTAGTTTGTCGTTAGTTAACAAAATGCAATTTGAATTTTTTCATAAACAATTGAAAACAATCGACGATGGTATGTAAAATGAATAGAAACAGATTAGTTAACAAAAATCTCTCCCTATATTAAGAATAAGTTTCTAAATAATGATGTTACTATTTAGGAAACCATTCTTAACATGAGGGCGGTGGTGGGCTTTGTTAACTATTATGTATCTTCCATCTATCAAAAAATGTTCATGTTTTTATCCTAATTATAAAGATCTGGTCGATTATTGCGACTGTCAATATAACAGATATTAAGTAGATTGATTTGTTTTACTGTAAAAAGAAAAACAAGACACAGATAGTAATAATAGTAATACTACTACTAATAATGGCAAAATTGTAGATCAACACCCTCAGCTAAATCACTCCCCAAAAATGAGATTCTACTTTTTTAAGGTGATTATGTGTGAACACCTTGAAAAATGTAGCGGAAAGAAAAAAACGAAACACTTTAGAATTTAGAGTGGGGAATCAGTTTCGTATATAAATTTAACATAAAATGATCATTTCCAGGCGATTTTAACTTTTTAAGGATGTTCACTAAATTATTTTACCATTAACCCTAAGTTCGATTGGCAAGGTTGTTAAACCATGCGCAATCGTTTAAAAAAAGTAGACCCTCCCTCAAATAAACACACAAACACGAAAGGCTGGCAGTTAGAGGAAAGCTATGAGAGTAGAAAGCTCTCCGGCATCTTGGGACCTCCACAGTTAATGGACAGGATTTAACTGATTGTCGATTGTATTTACGTCGAGGGGCACCAGAGCAGCAAGTTCATTGAAACACTTGTAAAACAAGCACAAGGATGCAACATTGCGGTGATGAAACCTATAAGATTAGCGACTTTTTTGATGTTACCATCCATTTGTGTCCCATTCAACTAGACTGGAGGTAATTTTCAAAGAATTCAGCCATTGTCTTGGATAAGTGCACGTCTTTCCCCCTACGTCGAGAGTAGAGCGTGGTGTCATCAGCAAATATACCTATCTTAGACTGAATTTCATCAAGATAGTCGTTTTATGAAAATCAGAAACAATAACGGTCCAAGGATCAATCCCTGGGGGTACATCTGCATTTGTCATGTTGCTTAGATGAACGGCCATTGAGGACAACCTGAATCTTTCTTTTGGATAAGACGGATCTAAGTATATGTCCAGAAATAGCAAATTAATTTTAATGACAAGATCTTCATGCCAGACCTTGGATATATCAAGCGCTACCACCCTTACCCAGTGTAAAGTATATGTGTTCAGAGATGACCGTTAGGATACCCGCAATAGAATGTGCTTGCCTAAATCCATACTGATGTTCAGAAAGAAATTTAGTATTAACGAGATGGCAAACTATCGCTAGATTTATAACTTTTAGCGAAGAGAGAGAGAGAGTAGACTGATAGGGAGATAATTCTGAGGGTCATGGTACCAACAAAGCAATTTTCCAGCTATCAGAGAAGCAAGACATTTGTTATAGAATTTTGAGAGGATATGGGCCAGCTCAGCAGAGTATTTCTTTATTACTATTACTGGGATAAGCCCACATGCTTTGGAGGTGTGAAGGTTTCAGGGAGATGTGTGCAGAAGAGTAGACTTTCATTTTATGGTCACATTGAAAGAATGTATCAGAGTTCTTGGGTCAGTAAATGCAGAACAACTGGTATAGCAGGGTCAACCCAAACAAAGAAAACATGGGAGGAAATGATAAGGATGGACTTAAGTTGAAAATCTGACTTTAATTTACATTTCAACTTTTTTATAAAAACGCCCATCAAAATATTTCGAATAAAAGTTCAATTTTATTTCAGAATCAACTAAAAAACTTTATATCAATAATATTTGGATAAAATAGATTTGTTTTTAAAAATGGTACTTTATCCTGAAATACTAACGTATAAAATTGGAACTTTTATTCTAAATCTATAGGGTCCCCTAAAGCACAAGGAGTCAATGTAAATACATTTTTTTAATAAATTTACCAAAAGCGACTTGTTGAAAAATACAATGAGTGAGAAATAAGATTTGGGGTGTCACATCAAAGATTATAAATAATTAGGCCCAAGTAATCGATGTGATCAGGAGTTTAGTGCTTTTGCAGAAAGTGTAACCAATGCAAGGGAAATAAATCCGGGTGACTAAGAGATTCATCATTTTTTAAAAAGAGCATTTGAGACGCTGAAAACATACGCAACTTATAAGACGGTGTTGAGTTTGTTAAAAACGATCTTTAACAGTAAAAAAAAAAATGCAACGATAGTTTCAGAGGAATTGTATATTTTAAAGAAAACTGCGATGACATTTGTTTTTACATGTAATAAAAATTAAAATTCCTTTGCAAATATTGCAGCATCTTATAAGTTGCGTACGTTTTCAGCGTCTAAATTCTCTTTTTAAAAAACAATGAATTTCTTAGTCAAACCGAGTTATTTCCTTTGCATTGGTTACACTTTCTGCAAAAGCATCAGGAATTTTAAGACTGTTCACCAACAGCATCTAGAGTAAATTTAATCAAGATGATTCCGGAGCACAACGAGTAAGTTTCGTTTTAATCTTTTTTAAATCTCAATACTTTGCCAAAACGAATTCTATTATTTATATATTTGATCTGCATGACATGAAATTATGAGTAATTCAGAGATTTTAAAAGAGGGGCTGCAGGTTTCAGTTCACCAATGTTAATTTAATACACAAAAACAAACCGCAGAAAATTGCACAACAGGTGCCATATTATAAGGTTGCATTAGTAGCCTACCATTAAAGAGGGGTGACTTTGGACACCCACAAGTCATGACCAGTGTTACTCCATTACTTAGTAGATAATGTGGCTCTATCTAGGTCTGTATATTTACCAACGCATTGTGCTTAAGTTGTCGTGTAAGCTGTGAAAATGATTTTTTGGTGGGAAATTAGTTTAGGGGATGATACAAACCACCTTTGATTCTGAAAATGTATAAAGTTTCATTAAAATAATGGGGACAGGCATAACCAGATTTTGAGTGGTATTCGGGGTCCCCAAACGATAAATACAAAATGACAAAAAGAATGGTCAATGAAAATAGTGTCTAGTAAAAGCACTAAGGATGACGTAATTAAAAATGGTTAACAGCAATTAGTGATACACTAACATGGAGAAAATCATGAAAAAAGACATCTTGACGGTACACTTAGAGAATTTGAATCTATTAAAAAAAAAAAAAAAAAAACTAACCAAAGTTTTAGGTTTTGTTTGGCAAAAGTCAGTTTGGTTAATTTCAAATTCTGTAGAAGCATAATTTTTTAGAGAAACAATTCTAAATATAATTGAACAAAAAACGTGTTTAATTTTACGTAATAAACTGTTGTCTTTTTATATTAAGATTACGGCGATATTGAATTTTCTCGTTCACATGTACCTATTCCAAATTCGTGGGCTCTCCTGCACCAAACGGTCATAAAAAAGAAATCAAAATCCTTTTCAAGTTGCTGCATATGAGGCTGTCATGAAGGAGATGTCGGGCAATCAAGCAGCCAAATATTATAAAGTCAACAAGAAGCCAGGACCTTCATCCACAGACATGTTTGTTTCCTTACTGACTTCATATTCATCTGATTTATTGAAAGACTTCTTTCTCGAACAAATGACCCCTCACTTATAATCTGCAGCAAGAGAGAAATCAGCTAGAATACAGTGATTCCGATATGTGGAGAGCCTCACAGCAGATGAAAGTATCACAAGACTCATGGAGACATCTGCTGCTAAGGAGGTTGCTAAAGCATCCAGGGGATGGGACAGAGAGAAAGGAAAGGGGAAATACAAGGATTAAAGAACACCAGTACAGGAAAAACCATCACAACCAAGAAGCCAACTGCCAAAATCCGGTGATTCTGACATTGAGGAATGTTGCAGAGGGGATGGCACTAACTGGGTTCAGTGTGACATCTGTAATTCCTGGCATCACATAAACTGCATTAGCATCAACATTTCCCTGGGAGACCTCCAAAATGAGGAATGGCTGTGTGATTTTAGCACACAGTAGTGCCAGTGCTTAATGCCCCGGGACTGAAATTTGTGGAAAGCTAACCTGAGTTTTTAAACAATTCAATAAATATATTTTCTTCTCTGGTATTTGTTTAAACAAAGACATCAAATATATTTTGCCCATGATAGTCCAAAGAAACTGAAAACGATCTATTATGCAAACGAAACAGTCAATGAAAAGGGTCTTGTCTGATCGTTATTGATAGAAAGATATGGGCAAGCGAAATAGGGTGTTTATTCCAAAAATAAATTTAATCGGCGCTCTTGTATAAGCAGTGACCGATCTGAGGGAGATAACTATTTTCTTAGCCGCCGCTATTCCGAATTCGCTTATACTTTAGCAAGGGAGATAACTTTGTTTCGATAAGCATGAAAAAAAAACTTTTATGCCACAAAGTTTATAAACTTTATTAGAATTAATTAAAAACATGTTACGGGTTTTAAATGCGTTCAAAATAACTTTTAAGCACTTATTTACATGCCACATATAAACATAAGTTATTTTTTTTCATGCTTATCGAAACAAAGTTATCTCCCTTGTCAAAGTATAAGCGAATTCGGAATAGCGGCGGCTAAGAAAATAGAGTTATCTCCCACAGATCGGGTACTACTTATACAAGAGCGCCATTTAATCTACATTAGAAAGAATCATTTAAATCCTATATTTATCTACCTCCCACAAGGTCGGGAAAGTGGGATTAGATAAGCCAGCGCTCGAGATGTGAGCACTCTGGCCATTTAAAATTGCCTGGGCAGCCCCGTCGGCGTAGGGCGCCTCAGACAGTAAGTAATAAACTTACTCCTCCCCAAAGAGGGGAGGCGAAGCCTGGGAGAGTGCACCTCTTAGAACTGCACAGGACCAGACAACCCCCAATAGACCGGCGTAAATCCAGACCCAAGAGTAAAAGATAAAACAGTATTTGAACCGAACCAACTTTTTTGTTTTTGTTTTTTGCCAAACTAAACCTTTTTTAGGGGTAAAACAGATCAAATTCTATAAAAGTACTAAATAAAAAAACCCGACGTGCTGGTGTATTTGATCGGTACCAAATTCCTGCTCGTAAAAGCGTTAGCTCACGTGATATTATTTTAGCCAGTGTAATGAACACCTTTGAAATTACCGTATGCTTTTACAGATTTGTTTATCGCAAAAAAAAAAAAAACCCAATTCAATTCTGTCTTCACTAAAGAAAATACGGGTATATGTTACGACGCTCAGCAGAGGCGCGAACGGGGTCCAAAAAAAGAACGAGAAAGGGTTTAAAAACAAATTTGCAACAAGTAAAGTTGACCTACGACGAGAATAGATATTTTTCTACTTACCTATGTAATTTGTTTTTATTTTTACGTATTATAAATGGGTTTTCATTAGATGTAAAAAAAAAAAATTTCTTGGTTTTTTTTTTACCGTTTTCACAAAATTCAATATGGCCGCTCCAGGTGCATTCGTTAGTACCCCCCCCCCCAAAATCGGCCATTTTGTTTCCCAAGTTGCGGTGACAAAACGGCGCTCTTGTATAAGTAGTGACCGATCTGAGGGGGACAACTCTAATTTACCCAGCCGCCGCCATTCCGAACTCGACAAGAGAGACAACTTTGACACAAAGTTTACAAACCCTACAACAATTAATAAAAAAACACGCTACGATTCTGAAATGCGCCCAAAACAACTCATAAATGCGCTCAAAACAACCTTCAAACAATTAATTTAAAACCTGTAACATTTTTTTTTATTAATTGTTATAAAGTGTATACAATTTGTGGCATGTAAATAAAAGTGTTTAAAAGTTATTTTGAACGCATTTAAAACCGTAACATTTTTTTAAATTAATTGTTTAAAAGTTATTTTTAACGCATTTAAATGTTATTTTGAACGCATTTCAAAATCGTAACATTTTTTTTTTATTGTTATAAAGTGTATACAATTTGCAGCATGTAAATAAAAGTGATTAAAAGTGCATTTAAAACCCGTAACATGTTTTTTTTATTAATTGTTTAAAAATTACTCTGAACGCATTCAAAAGCTATTTCTAACGCATTAATTGTTATAAAGGGTTTGTAAAAATGTGTGTGAAAGTTTTCTCCCTTGCCGAAGTGTGGGCGAGTTCGGAATGGCGGCGGCTGGGTAAGGTAGAGTTGTCCCCCTCAGATCGGTCACTGCTTATACAAGAGCGCCGACAAAACTATTGATTTCTAATAAATAGCGGTTGTAACGGTCTAAAAATACAAACAAATGCCACAGGCAAGTTTGAAACTAACTTTTACAGCCTACAGTTACTTTTATTTGTTGTATATTTGTTTTTTTTAGCGTTTTTACTCTGAGCGTCGTAAAAGATTCCCGAAAATACATACAATAAATTACAAAAAGCAATAAAATGACCTGATATTAGCCGTGCACTTTTCTTTTTTTTGATAAATATAGATTTTTAAATTGTTCGATAAAATTTTTTATTTTGTAATTAGTTTATTATGGAATTGAATTGTTATGGGTTACGAACTTTCGATAAAGAAATCGATAAAAGTGCACGGTAATTTCAGGAGGGCCATTACACCGGCTAAAATAATAAGGTGATCTAACGTTTTTCAAGGCAGGAATTTGGTACAGATCGAATACACCAGCACCAAAAGCAGATTGGGAAAACAAAAATGGATATTGAAGCGGTTAGCTCTTAAATTTTATCGCCTAATTAGAGCTTGATTCTTGCAAATAAATATGAACTTGTCACACGGACTTAAGGTTAGTGGTACAAGTACAATTAAGGGAGAGGGTAAGTTTTGTTAAAAACAAAACAGTGATTATTAGGAATGAAATATTACAAATTAAAACAATGGTGTATCCAATGTAGAAGAATTTCCTGAAGGTTACTATTGAAAGTTAAAAAAAATCAGAAAATAGTTAAAGACAATCAAACAAATAGGTGATTTGTCCAGTCACCGTGGCAAAAAAGGCGAAACTCTACAAAATTTGGCAGCTAACCGTTTCAATATACCGAAAGAAATTGCTAAGAATCTTAAAAAAAAAAAAATGTTTTTTTAAGCAATCATAATGCAACAAACGTTAATATTTACAAATTATTTTTAAGGAAATGCAATTGGGAAATTAGTTATAAACACTTTATTATTGTTTACCTAATCATTTGAAAAGGGTTAATATTTAATAGAAGTTATACCTTAATTTATGTCAATAAACGAGATGTTTAAACCCCTTATTACGTTAATCACAACCAACAATTACGGAACTTAAAATATTCATAATAGTTATGAACATTATTAGTTTTTTTAAACGCAAATAGGTCACAAATATGTGAAGCAATATAATTATTTATTTTTTTACTTAATTTATGAAATTGTATTTCCTTTAAAATAAGATGTCGCCAATAGTAGAGTTTACGAAAAAAACAAAAAAAAAACATGGCAATTTCTATCAATTGAAAACAAACGAAAAAAGTTTTTGATGTGGCAATGAATGTATTATAAACGGAAAATAATCAGTACACTTTTTTCATCAATGACGGCCATTACTGTTTTATAACGAGGCCACGTGCGTTACCGACGCGGACTTTTATACAAAACAAAAAAAATGACAAGTCACTTTAAATAGAAATAAAGTCCTTACTCATTTTCCACATTCATGGTTTGTGTTCCCTTAAAATTGACACAGGGGACATGAGTAACAAGAGTGTAGAGCTTGTTGGGTGAATCTTCATCCTCGTTACGGCGACGGGACAGCCTTACTCGGATACGGAATGGCACATGGCGGATACCGTTTGACCAAATATGTTTGTTCAATTTCGTGTCGATACGGACATCTTTTGTGCGCATCATCCTCTCGGCAAACATCTTGATCTTCTTAATGGCTTTGGGAGCCTTCTTCTTTAATTTTACGCCATAAACTTTCTTGTGAAGATGAATGGTGCATTCCTTCGTAATCACCTCGTTCATGGAGGACTTCTTCCTCTCGTTCTTCTGTCTCACCATCTTTAGCTTTAAAATCTACGAAAGGGAAAAAAAACCGAATTAATCTAAACACTACAGTCTTAAAAAGTTAAAAGAAAACAAAATTTGGATAGATGTTCACTGAATATTAGTTAAAACTTATAAAATAAAGGCTTACGTGTTCACAGAATGAAAGCTGCACCTACTCCCAATCATAGACGTCGGGAAAAAGAACGTATGATGTTCAAACGGAGCTATCAATTTTTACGGTATTTTCGTATTTACCGTTTTACGTTAACAAACCTTTTCAAGAATAAAACGTATTTTACAGATTTAACTTTATAAAACGACGTAAACCAGAACAAAATATTTATAAAATGATTTAAACTGAGTTTAAATAGAGTAACGATTTTTATTATTGTTGATATTTAATAAGTATTACATTAACTACTAACAAAATAATTGACGTATTTATTTAGAGAATAATTATTTTATTTTAATCTGAATAATCACAAAATAATAATTATTTTTTAATGAAAATTAAATTTTAAACAATAAATATTTTAATAAAACGAAAAGAATAGTAGACAAATCATTAGATTCGAAACAGTGGCAAGTTTGTAAGGTCAGCAATCGATTAATTTGTGACGTCATCGCGTAGAATCTCAGAGTAAAATCGTTTAAAAGATATTTTTACAATAAAAAATTAAAAACAAAATTTATATATATATATATATATATATATATATATATATATATATATATATATATATAAGAAATACTGGGTTCAAATTTGACTTTAGACTGAACTAAGAACTTTATTTGATTATATTTTTTTTTAAAGGAACACTTATTTAATGTTTGGATGTTTCAACAGTCACAACATCTCGATGAAAAAAATACAAATAAGATTGTTATTTTATGCAGACTTGTTATTGCGTAGAAAAATGATTCCAACTTTTTAGTGAAAAAACAAAAACAAACAAGTAGTTTATTTTCAATAAAATAAAAAAGTTTTCCAAGCAAAGATAACTCATGATATGATCATATCACGAGTTATCCTCTCTGGCATTTTCTGGCTTTTGGCTTGGAGCAAAGTGTATCTGTTCTCATACGACACTGTCCTCAGTCAATGAAAGAGAAATCCTTCTAGACTGAAACAATTATAATTTTTGTCCCAGTCCAAAGTGCCTCTTTTTGGGGGAGCTGGAGTTTTCCCACATTAAAAATCGACCTTGTGTCTAACTTTGCCCTCGTGGGAAGCAAGTAAATCATTCGATGGGGAGGGTGAAAACATGTTCTTGATTAACCCTGACTCTAAGACCATGGTGAGTGTCAACATAGCCAGAATCTTGTTTCGGTCAATTGTCATACTCGCCAAGGTTCGCCTTAGCATCATTCTGTTAATTTAAGGTGTGTCTTGAATCATGAAACCCTTATTTGCCAGGGACGCCTGAGGTACCCCTACCAACAAGTCAGGTTCTCCGCTATTTTTTGTAATGATAAATATTTGCACTTACACCATACAAAGCGTCTACGGTGTTTGGCAGCCATTTGCCAAAACTGTAGGGCGCATGACTGGGGTAAGGATTATATGCTGATACATTATTTGCATATAAGGAGACCCTTCTGCCTAAAATGCAGAATGCAACGACAATGAGCATCGGAAAACAGGTAAATATTGGTTCAAGACCCGAAATTTAAATTCGCTTCATAATACAGGTGGAGTTGAGACCTTAAATTTCACCTCATAATACAGGTGGTAGTTGAGACCCTAAATTTTGTTTCGCCTCATAATGGAGGTGGTAGTTGAGATCCTAAATTTCACTTCTTATAATACAAGTTATAGTTCAGACTCTAAATTTCCCTTCACCTCATAATACAGGTTGTAGTTGAGACCCTAAATTTCAGTTCGCCTCATAATGCAGGTGGTAGTTAAGACTTTTAATTTCACTTTGTCTTATGATCAAAATAGTAGTTAAGACCCTAAATTTCACTTCACCTCATAATACAGGTGGTAGTTGAGACCCTAAATTTCAGTTCGCCTCATAATACAGGTGGTAGTTGAAACCTTAAATTTCAGTTCGCCTCATAATACAGGTGGTAGTTGAGACCCTAAATTTCAGTTCGCCTCATAATACAGGTGGTAGTTGAAACCTTAAATTTCACAATGGCTACCTTCTTTTTTTTTTACGAACTCATTTCCGGAATATGAGTAAATTTGAAAATATTTAACATGGAGTCAGAAGGACCGCCGACCTCAAATAAAACTTTGATTATAATGTTTATGTATACCCAATCACCTCAACTTCATTCATTTAACCCAGTATAGATGTTAATAAAGCAGAACAGTTAGCATCCATAAGATATTTTGATGGATCTTTTGAACATTGACCTTCTATTATGTATTCTCTAATCTGGCCATGAAATGTATAGATCTGACAACACTTTGTTGATATTGGTAGCATCCAGATACAAGAGGTGTCAAGTTTGTGGCAGTGATTGTCTGAGAAGGATTTAAGAGCTGACAATACGTCTCCTTTAGAGGCAGAGATGAAGTAGCAATCATTGTAATCCTGACTAAACTCTATTGTGTCTCGATCTCTATCCATGGTATGGATATGTGGAATGGATAGAACTGCCTACCCTCAGTTGATATGAGTAGTCTCTGGATTCGACAGGTGTTAGGGTTGGTGATGGTGATCATCTATTGACAGGGCTAGTGTGTGTTATGCACCATGCAAACGATCGTAGTTGTTCACAGAGTTCTTTGTCTCCTTTCTCTGTGTAGAGCACTAATCGAGGTTGGCTAAAAAAAAAGGTCTCAATAAAATGACAAATGCTGTTGATAAACTTTAATATTTCTTAAAACATTCCGTGAGCTCATATAATATCACCAAGACTATTAAAGGCGACAAAATAAAATCAGTAGGACTTTTGAGATCAGAGTCTGTTTCCGTCACTACACTGCCTGGCTTCATTACTTCAAACATTTTTCTACGGTGCACCCACCTTCATCTACCCACCCACCAACCAAAGCATCACTCTTCAAAGAATGCTTAAGTATCTTTTTTCCTCCTCTCTTTTGATCACACCTTATGTCGAACTCACAGCCCACAGCAACTATCATGAAGCTTTTCACACTTACACGCCATCGATGTACATACTTCCTAAAATAGTCAGGCACATTTACATCTGGCTACAGACAGCCGCACCAACATCACATTCACCGCATCCCAATTAACAACAAACTTTTATCATCACAAAGATTTGACCCCTGAACATTTTCCTACTTTAGTTTAGTTTATATGTGAATTTTGTATATTTGATTATGTATAAAACTTTTGGATTATTCGGACTACTATTGTCATGGACACATGTAACAAGATTACCACTGGGGGATTGGGGAAGGTGGTGATAATACTAATTAGGATAATAATGATAGTTCATAGTAGCTGCTATGATGAGTCTTCATTTGTATTCCAACCTGCGGAATAAGAGGCTTCCAGAAATGTTAGGAGAATTTCCCAAAGTTGTTGATTAACAACCAGGTCTAAGCGACAATCTTCTGGAGATTGAATGTTCAATCCTTACTACAAGCAATAATAACTAAGAATAACTTAATAATTAATTAACACTTCTACAGTCATGGCTGACAGAATGAGAACAATCTACCCCTGTGGATTAAATAAAGGGTTCAGTTTGGAAGTCTACATAGATAAAGGAACCTTAAAGTTCTAGAAGCAAGCATTTCTTGGTGTGTATGCATTTAGTTGCTCGATCTGTCCTTCTCAGGACAAACTCTGTCCTTTTTCAGGACAATTCACAAACTGCAACACTTGCAATGCGCACTTTATTTTGTGGTCTGTTATCGGGCTGAAAAGATCTGAAATTACAGTCAGTTCCGACAAATCTCAGTTCGATTTTTGAGGGATACAACAAAGACAATACTAATTAGTGATAGAAAATTTTATGTAACATGGCATCTTCAAAACAAATGTTAGCTCTGTGATATGTAACTATGAGAAGCAACGTCACATGCGGAGAGACCGATGGATAAAAGAAGTAAATCATAACTGAACACCAAAATTTTGTGGTCTGTTATTGGCTGACAAGATTTTAAATTGTAGTCAGCTCTGACAAATCTCAGTTCGATTTTTGAGAGATACAACAAAGGCAATACTAATTGATAGTAAATTTAACTGGCCTTTGGATGGTTTTTATTTTGAGATAAAATTAAACGTACCCATGACCCGTTGGGTGACAACCACTACCATTATTTATTCCACTTTGATTTCATTCGAAAATTCATAAACTGTGTGACATATATATCGTAAGACATTTTCTCGCATAACTAAAATATAAGTTTCTTTACATCACATTATCCTCATAGAAAATATGGAAGTAAAGGAACTTATTATTTTTGCTATTTAATTTATATACATGTTTACGATGTATATGAACACACTATGTAAATTAGATGGCAAAATAAAGTAATTAAGAAACAACACTGAAAAAAGAGAGTCACTCTTTCTCTAAATGTTCACAGAGACATTAAAATATGAGTGGATCAATCAACAGAGAGAGAGAGAGAGAGAGAGAGAGAGAGAGAGAGAGAGAGAGAGAGTAAAAGAGAGAAATACATAGATAGCTAAGTGAGAGATGGGTGACTTGTTCAGTTAATTACAAATTGCAGCTAATAAGAAGAATTGAAAATGAATTTTTTTCAAACAACTCAATCCCAGAACTAAAATATATTTTAGCATGTATTTTGTGTCATCTCTTCGCTATCTTAGGTAGGTATGTGTATATGTTTATATATGTGTATGTACAGGATTAACTCCTAAACTAATACACTGATCATTATGAATTTTGAAACACAGCTGCAAGGTGTAAAGGATCCACATGTGGGTATATATTTAGTTTAATTTAGTTTTATGCAAAGGGGGTAAAAATGGGAATGAAGCCCTTTATGAAAATTCTGATAGCTCCAATTTTTGTGAAATTTTAACAATATATATTAGACATCAATCAATAAATATTCTCCAAATTTCAGTTTCTTTGAAATATTTTAAAGGCGTTTTAGGGGGCGTAATATCGGCACATCCTCCTATTGAAAAACTTAAATATATCAGATTTGCATTAAATTTGATCTGTAGAAATTAGATACCAATGAAGCAACATTTCCTGAATTTCTATTTCTTCTTAAGCCTACATATTTTGGCTGAATTCTTATGTGAATGTCAGTTAGTCAACAGCCAGTTAAGAGTTCATCCATCTTTTGCGGATAGCGTGTGTGTATTGCGGGCTTGATGTATGGTTATCGGCCTTATAACTTTTTAAACACAAAGACAATAGATGGCAATGGGCAAAGAAAGATGACAAATGCAGGAATTTAGTTGAATAGAAAAATAACAAGTTTATTTGGACATAAATAGTAACAACTGCGAATGGTTAGAGTCTGTCGCCGGCGATCAGAAATGTTGGTGTCAAGTAGCTGATATGTTTGCTTCTCCAATGATGAAGGTCAGATATCGATATTGCACAGAAGAACAGATCGACTAAAAGATAAATTATTCTGAAAAGCACAGAGTTTGTCCTGAAAAGGACAGATAAATTGCAAATGTTGTAGTTTGTGAATTTTCCAGGAAAGAAATGTGTGTGCACAAAGAAACGTCTGATTCTAGAACTTTCAAGGAAGCCATCTAGAAAAAGCAGACAATCGGATCAAACAAGCAGATCAACAAAAACCGCCTATGAAATGCCATGTCGCCACGTCAGAGTAAACCAATATTTCCCATCAACAGATTCGCCCACTTGAGTCCTCAAAACTAAATCTAGTTGGAGAAACTTATTTCATGTCACTATGCTAAGCGCCTCATGCATGTAAACAGCATAGGAATTTCCTCAGTTTAGTTTTTGGTAGTACCCCCCTACCCCACCTGACCCCATAAAGTACATCGTTTTACACTCCCACCTCTGCTGGCTACTAAGCGAACGAATCCTTTCAAACCAGCCAAACGTGAAGTGAAACGGTAATGTTTGCTTTTTATTTCCGCTTAAAAAACAAATTGCAATTGTCTAGGAGTCCCCTCTTCTCATGCTTCATCTTCTTCCTCCTTTAGCCTATGGAAGCTTAACGTATCTCCATTTTCCCTAAAATGGTCAAGAAAAACTTATACTAAGTACAATACTTAGGATTTTTTGATCTTTTGCTTTTATAAGTCGCTACTACCTTTATGTTAAACCAAACTAACGGAGAGTAGAAAACGCATTGTGGATGCATTTTCGGCAACCCGTAACTTTCACTTCCGATACTTTGCCTCTCAGTCCTCATTTTACATGAGCGTTGTTTCTGACAAAGGAGGAAGAAAACACTGTCTACTCGGGTGTCAGTATAGTTTGAGCAGTATAAGGAGATGACTTGAGTAATTCTCTTTCTTTTCTTGTTGACATGTCACTAATAAGGGTGCTGGAGGTAAACGTTTTCCTGGGCGGACATTATCCGCCTGATAGTCTAAGGACCCGAACCTTGAAGTAACTCTCAAGGAGGCTATCCTATCAGCAGGTGGATAATACCGGAGCTGCTGTATTGCCATTTGATGAATGGAGTCTGGACCTTGCAGTAGTTTCCTGTGGGGCCTCTCGATACCATATTAGTGGGAACTGCTACAGCTTTTCTTTCTTCAATCGTCTTCAAAGAAAATCTCACTTCTTTACTCATTCTCTCTCTGTCCTGCTCTTAACCCACCACCCCCAACCCCCTGATGACCTCTTCCACAAATCTTCCAACTTCAACATAACCAGTCTCAAAACACAACATAAGCATAAACCCAGAAGACCAACTTCCAACATAGACTCCCACTACCAGGTCTCCTTTTTCAACATCAGGGGTCTACGTTCCAATCTTTCAGAGGTTGAAATCCATTTACAGGAGACCAAACCAGATCTGTTGTTCCTCTGCAAAACTGTCATTGGCCCGTCTGTTTCTGTAGATGATTTTATGATTAAAGGTTACTCAAACATGACATCAAAACCTGACCCTCAAGACTGTCATGGACATGGGATTTGTGTCTGCATTAGGGACGGCTTTCCATGTGGTAGGGATATCTCCAAAGAAGACGCTAAATTGCCTATATGTGTTTCCGAGTAGCACTTATTCACAGCACATACATATTTGTACTATCGTTCCAAAAATGACGGATTTTCTATCTTTGAGAATATCTCTGAGAAAATTAACCATATCCTGTTTGCTCATCCTTCTGCCAACATTCATGTCTGTGGAGATTTTAATGTTCACAATGTTGAATGGTTAGTTCACTCAAACAAGACAGATAATAAAGGGAGGTTTTGTCACAATTTCTCTCTTGCGTATTATCTAACACAGATTGTTGATAAACCCATTTGTGTACCCAATGTTGACGGACATTTTGCAAGTCTTCTGGATCTTTTTCTGACAACTGCCCTGTTTTATCTCTGCTGGGATCTTCCGATCACTCAGTTGTCTCAATTAAGATCAAAACAAGGTGCATCAAGACCTCTGATGTCCCTCTTCATCGCACAGTGTATCGATATTTGATGTCCGACTGGGACAGCCTCAGATCCATCATATCAGAAATTCCTGTGCATTCTATGTTTGAAAAGAATGTGTCCTGTATTGTATCTGATTTAACTGATTGGCTAATCGTTGGTATAGAAAGTTTCATATCCTCTAAGAAATACCAACAGAAACCAAACTGCCAGCCATGGTACACCCCAGAATGTGCCACTGCCATTGCTCACAGAAACCACTATTTCAATTGCTTTCAACGAAATAGATGTTCTGAAACCAAAGCCACATTTAGGACTGCCAGCAACCATTGCAAAAGGGTTATAGAAAACGCGAGAGAGTTATATGCCCAATCCGTTATGTCTAGAGTAGCTGAGCAGAGGCTTGGTTCTCACGAGTTTTGACAAATAACAAACAGGGTCCTGAACAGATATGTGACCTCTATCCTAACCATCATCAATGGACCAAAGGTGATTTTGTTAGCTTCCAATAAAGCCAAACTTTTTTGCAAAGAACTTTACATCAAATTCCATCTTTTGCGATCAGGACCACCTACCTCCTGAATTTCCCCCATGACTGAAAATACTCTGAGCGATATCCATATTTCTGTCCGGGATGTTTCCAAACTTATTAAGAACCAGCAAAGCAACTGGCCCTGACAACATTCCGAATAAAGTGGTTAAAAATCTGCAACCGGAACTAGCTCCTATTCTTACAAAGCTGTTCAATTATTGCTTAAAGGAGAAATGCTTCCCAACATCTTGAAAAACCTCGTCAGTCTGACCAGTAGTTAAAAATACTAGAGATCGGTCTTCTGCTTCTCAGTACAGATCAATCAGTCTCCTGTGCATCATGAGTAAATTGCTTGAATCTGTGATAAATCAAGAAGTTGTCAAACACCTAAAAATAGCTTACTCAGTGACAAGCAATATGGATTTCGTCCTGCAAGATCAGCAGCTGATGTGTTGACTGTAATATCACACAGGATCAGTGAATCTATTGACAGGAGCTTCGTTTCTAGAGCAATAGCACTCGACATATCAAAGGCCTTTCATAGGATTTGGCAAGGTCTACTTCACAAGATTTCTAGTTATGGAATATCCGGAAATGTCCTCTGAAACATCAAATCCTTTCTCTCTGATAGGTTCATAGAAGTTGTCATTGATGGGCAGAAGTCTGAAGCGCATAGTATCAATGCAGGTGTACCTCACGGATTCATTCTGGGCCCAACTCTCTTTCTGATCTTCATCAATGATCTCCTAAATCACATTCTAAATCATTCGTCCACATTTATGCAGATGACACAACCATCTATGGCAACAATTCGAAGAACATTAATTATCTAGATCTTTCTGATTCTCTCTCTTCCGACATGGAGCACTTCGTCCAATGGGAAAAAGAGTGGCTGGTTACTTTTAATATGTCTAAAACCAAGCTTCTCTCCTTTCACCACCAATGCTCTGATCCTCACTTTGCCCCCACCTTGAGGAATCCCCTTCTTTGATAAGCTTCTGGGACTGACCTTCACCCCAGACCTGAAATGGAAGACTTACATTAAATCCGTTGCCAAGGTCGCTGGAAAAAGAGTTGGATCATTCTACCGCTCCAAAAAGTATCTCACTTCTGACGCAATTCTCTACCTGTATAAGAGTCAAATACGTCCTAAGATGGAGTACTGTTGCCACATCTGGGGAGGTGTTGTTTAGAGCATTCTTTCCTGCCTTGACAGAGTACAAAACCAACTTCGAAATCTAGTGGGCGATATCCTATTCTCCACCCTACAGCCTCTTTCTCCATCAGGCCTACTGTAGAGTAGTCGAAGAACTCCAGGAAAAACTCTACTACATCTTTAGTCAGATCAAGTTTGGAAAATCTGGTTTAGGAAGTAGGTGGAGAGGTGAAGCATATGGACTTTCGAAAAGTTTGATTATTCCGTTCTCAATCATTTGCTAAAATTCTCGTTTGGTGTACTTGTATTTTTCAGGCAACAAACGGTGATTTGAATAAACTGGAGATTTCTGTGGTTCTTATGTGGTGTTGTGTTGAGTGTTTTATTGTGTTGTTTATGTCAAATGGTTTGGATATTGGTCCAGGATGTTCACATATTGTTTGGTGTTGTGGGTTGCTGAACAGATTCCAGTTGGGCCTGTGACGCCGGATGTGACGTCACGGGCGGGACTACAAATAGACCCGAGGAATTAGGTTCAGGGACTCATTTCGTAGACAGTAAACCTGGCGACGAGGTAAAACTAAACAACTGGAAAAAAAAAACAAAAAAAAAACAAAACAAAAAAACCCCCCGAAACTGAACAACAACAACAACTAATATTTAATTTCTCGAAGAAAACAGCAACGAGTAACCGAAACTGAACAACAACTGAAATTTAACTTCTCTAAGCAAAACAGCGACGAGTAACTGAAACTGAACAACAACTGAAATTTAATTTCTCGAAGCAAACAGCGACGAGTAATCGAAACAACAACTGAAATTTAATTTCGCGAAGCAAACAGCGACGAGTAACCGAAACTAAACAACTGGAAAAAAAACCCTGAAACTGAACAACAACAACAACTGATATTTAATTTCTCGAAGAAAACAGCAACGAGTAACCGAAACTAAACAACAACTGAAATTTAACTTCTCTAAGCAAAACAGCGACGAGTAACTGAAACTGAACAACAACTGAAATTTAATTTCTCGAAGCAAACAGCGACGAGTAATCGAAACAACAACTGAAATTTAATTTCTCGAAGCAAACAGCGACGAGCAACCGAAACTAAACAACTGGAAAAAAAAAAAAAGAAGAATGAGCTGACAGCCAAACGGGGTATAATTACGCAAGGATCCAGAATCATTATACCAAAAAACTTGCAGAAGCGAATCCTGAAGTTGGCACATGACACACACTTGGGTATAGTGAAAACAAAAGCGCTGCTTAGGACTAAGGTATGGTGGCCTAATATAGACAAGGACATAGAGACCACTATAAGCCGATGTATCCCGTGTACGACCCAAGACCTGAAGAGTAACCATCGTCCAGTACATATGGCCGAGATGAAAGGTCCATGGGAAGTCCTCCACGTCGACATATGTGGACCTTTCCCTAGCGGGGATTATGTTATTGGGATGGTTGATGCAGGCTCAAGATGGCCGGAAGCATTCATTACGAAAACCACGAGAGCCAGTACAGTTGTATCAACGATCCAAAACTGCTTTTATACACACGGCATCCCCACCATCATTGTTTCAGATAACGGACCCCAATTCATATCATCCGATTTTAAGCAATTCTGTGAACAATGGGGTATCCAACATCGGAAGATAACACCTTATCATCCCCAAACTAATGGGGAAATTGAGCGGTTCTTTGGAACTATGTTGAAAGCGATTAGAGCAATGAACACTGAAGGAAGGGACTGGAGGAAACATCTAGGAGAATTCCTGATGTATTATCGAAACAGCCCTCATGCCATGACGGGGGAAACACCTGCCTCTCTTCTCTTGGGTCGGGAGGTGAACATCAACCTGCCAGGACTACAAAAAAGACCTGAAAGCCAGGCCTGGAGAGCAGCTCGGCAAAAAGACAAGAAAGAGAAATACAAATTAAAGGATCGCACAGATCAGAAAAATAAAGCCAAACCATCTTACATAGAAACAGGAGAAAGTGTACTCCTAAAACAAAGTAGATATAATAAGCTAACCCCAGCTTATCATCCAACACCATGGACAGTAGGAGAGCGCAAGGGGGAATCCGCGATTATAAGGCAAGGAGATAAACGGGTGCTAAGACACACGTCACAACTAAAAAGAATCCCCCAAAACACGACCCGTCAACAAGGGGAGGATGATGAGTTCCCTTTCAGTGATGAGTTAAGGAAACTGGAAGAAGAGGAACAGACCCAAAGAAGCGACGAAGAAATGGACCTCCCGATTGCACTCAGACGAGCAAGACGACACATAAGAAAACCCCGGAGATATGCAAGCAGCAGTTCAGGGGACGAGGGAAGCGATCCGAATACAGAGGAGGAGGTAGATGTGACGCCGGATGTGACGTCACGGGCGGGACTACAAATAGACCCGAGGAATTAGGTTCAGGGACTCATTTCGTAGACAGTAAAGGGCCAAACTGTGTTAGTATTTCCTTCACCTTGATGTGTGTCATGTCGGCTGAGAGTGTTTGGTTGTACATGTTGACAGACAGGCCATAATGTGAAAGGAAATCGGCTCCTATGATGGACATTCTAACGTTTGTTTGGACAAATTTCCAGATGAAGTTTCGGCAGAGTCCTAAATGTAGAGTAAGTTCCTTGGTGCTGTACGTCTGGATTTTGGATTAATTTGCTGCTTGCAGTTTGAACGTGGAATGGATAGCTTTGTGTCCAGATAACACTTATCTCTGCACCAGTATCCACTAGAAAGGAATAACTGCTGCTGTTGTCTTTCTCATAAAACAAGTGACCTTTTCTTCTTCCTCCAGTCGCAGTCATTGCTATTACCGGCTGAGATGGAAATTTCCCTATTGTGTGGAAATTTCTAGACGTTTTTCTAAGTAAGTCAACGGTTACTTCCCTTTGTTGAAGGGTAGGGGGGGCCTACGTGCAGGTCGAAGGTCATATGGATATTGCGTAGGTGTTATGCGGTGAAGGCCATGTGTCGCGTGATTTCTATTTTTAGCAATGATGCAATTTGTCGTGTCTGGATATATCGGCGCGAAATTTAATCAGAACAGAGTCGCACACCGGAATGACAAGACGTGTTAAAACTGTTTCTCCGTCCACATATGGGACGTTAAATTTGCAAGAATTTCTACTCGAGGAAATTTAAGAGATATGATATCTCTTGGATGAATTACATGTTGTTTATGTAATATTTTCCCCTCGGTCAAGAATTGTCCTTGGGAAGTTGTTTCAAGCCAGAGACTTGAAATAAGGAGATTGGAGTATGTGAACGAGACAAGAGATAGCTCCGGGAACGAAATTGCCTATGTTGAAGAGATTGGCTCCCGAGAAGTGAAATACTTTGCTGTCGAGAAGATTCTAATCGGAGATTAGGAATCATAGAGATTAATCGTCTGTGCACACAGATCGATTTGATATATTCAACTGTGCCAGTTGAATCAGTCACATACGCGCGTGTTCACCATTCAAGACGAACGATGGAAAATAGTGAGTATTGTGTTTATTTGAAATGTGTACTGTTCTTGTGCCATACATATTGCATTGGATTTGCTAAAAGAAAATATTGAAGAAAAAGAGGAAGAAAAGAACTTTCTGACAGACGTTTGATTAAATAAAAAAAAGAGTTAATTTTATCGTGGAAATTATGTTGGACTTCGACACGGTTTGTTAATTTTATTTCTTTTGATTGTAAACTTTGGTGAAAGAAAAAAAAAGAGACTTTTGATTGATTTGTAAGAATACGGACTTTATAGTAAGTTCATGTTTTAAAAGGATTTATTCCTTAACTTAGATTGTGTCAATTTTTGTTGTATCTACCTTAATGTTCAGAGATACTGATGTTGTATTTTTTTTATTCTTATTTTTTTTGCATGTTATCCAGGAATAATTTATTTATTCCAGCTTTGGAAAAAAAAGCAGTCCAGGCTATCTTTTTTTTGTAAATAAAACTATATTTTAACTTTTACGAACATCTTGTATTACTGCTTTCCTTATCTCTTGTTATAATTTTTTTATGATAATTGTCCTAGATAACATGACCATCGTTTAGAGCGGTTTTTCGTTAACGACACGAAAATTCCGACATTTGCTTGTTCTTGTAGTTGTTACACTTCCTAGCATTGTTGCTAAATTTAAAATGGTACAAACAAATACAATCCTTAGGTTGGTTGTAAGAGGACCTCTCTCTGTTATGGCTCTTATGGTGGTTGTGAACGATTTCTCTGTTTTGGATCTGGAGGGCTTTCAGCATGGATTTGAGTTCGTTCATTTCGGTCTTCAATTCTTGCAACTTGTTGCGTTGACTGCTAGAAGTGGTGAGTGTGTTGATCATCTGTGAATCACTGCTGGACTCGAGAATCCTATCAGCTGAGTCTGTCAGTCTGTCAATAGGAGTTGTGTCTACCATCGGCGCTAGTATCTGTGTTGTGCTCTGAGGAAGTTTGTCCAGCCACAATCGGTGTAATATTTTCTCGGACATGGTATTTTGTCAGAGGTGTGTCTTCATATATCTCAGTAGCTGTGAAGGAGTCCTGTCATCGAGGCTTATATTAGTAAACAGGTCTCGTAGCATGGCTTCTTCGGAGCGACCCATTCTCTTGAAGATGGCATCGTTCAAGGCGTCGTATGGATTAATTGATGGAAGATCATCCAATAACTCGATCACCTCGTTTACTACTTCTAGGGGTAAGACTTCTATCATGCTGGCAAATTTGTTTTTCTGCAAGGTTATTTTCTAACAGAAAATAATGCCTCCAATTGAATGAACCAATTTTGTTTATTTTGAGCCACGTGGTCACAGAAAAAAATTGGTGTCATGAGTTTTGTTTTTGTTTATTACATGTGAAATGACGTCATATAACTTTTTACGTGTATTCCAATAAAGGGGGTAAGGTTGACTGGTTTTTTTTCACACGTGGTTCTATTACTAATTAATTATTAATTATTATTACTATTAATAATTATTAATGTTGAATGTTTGTTTTTTCTTTTGAAACGGTATCCGAATGTTGTAGTGTATTAATCTGAAAACTGAGTATTTTTTTCATCATCTATATTGAAAACATTTGTTTAAAGTGAAATGGAAATTGTCGCATTCACACGAGGGTGAAAAGGAATTTTGCTGTGTTGAGAAATAGAATGTGTGAGTGTAACGTTTTTTGTGTTCGCCGTTCTTATTTTCATTAAAAAATTAATTATTTTTTTTGCATGAGTACGAAATTGCAACTTAATTTCAAACAGCATAGCTTGTTCACTTGTGGAGTCATCACTGAAGAGATTTGGCCGATGCTTGGCAGCGTCAGATATGTTCAAATACAAGCATCTACCAATTAAAACAAAGTAACAACTCGGAGACAATATAGTAAGCAAATAACATTTATTCTTCATGAACCTGACAGGGCTCGCTTTTAAATTGTGTACCACAGAGTCTGCAAATGATGTGTGTGTGTGGAAGTTAAGTGGAATACCTTACATACCGTGTAATGTGTTTGCTGAGTGCAGACATGACATTGGAGGTGTTTTCATAGTGGCAGACTGAAGGAAGAGAAAGGGTCTGGTGAGGTGTTTTTGCAACCAGTTCAGGTGATTTTGTGTCTAACTCTGCTCTTGATTTAAATATTTGCCGATTTTAGATTTTTTTTTTTCGGTTTATTTTTATTTTTTTTTACTTTTCAAAATAGAATTAATGTTAAAGTGTAGTATCTGTTCTCATACTATACTTTATCTTTTCTGTCCTCGGTCAGTGAAAGAGAAATCTTCCTAGACTGTGGCAATCTAATTTTTTTGTTCCAATCAGGAGTACCCCTTTTTGGGTAGCTGGATTTTATCCACATTAAAAACCGACCTTGTATATAACTCTGCCCTCGTCAAGAGGCAAGTAAATAAAAACAAGAGACAGGCGAACAAAGCAAATTATTCCCCACTCCCATCCATCTCCCCCAAAAGGGGCACTATTGTTTGGGACAAAAATTAAAATTGCCGCAATCTAGAATGATTTCTTCTTCACTGACTGAGGACAGAAAAGATAAAGTATAAAGATATAGTATCAGAACAGAACACTTTAACGATAATTCTATTTTGAAAAGTAAAAATAAATAAATAAAAATAAACTAAAAAGAAAAAATATTGTAAAATCGGCAAATATTTAAATCGCGTGCAGAGTTAGGCACAAGGTCGATTTTTAATGTAGGGAAAATCCAGCTCCCTCAAAAGCGGCACTCTGGATTGGGACAACAATTGAAATTGCCACAATCTAGAAAGATTTCTTCTTCACTGACCGAGGACATAAAAGATAAAGTATAGTATGAGAACAGATACTACACTTTAACGTTAATTCTGTTTTTAAAAACTAAAAAAATAAATAAATAAAAATAAACCAAAAGAAAATTGTAAAATGGGCAAATATTCAGAGCAGACGTAAAAATAAACACCGGTTCTTATTTTTTAAATATTTGAAGCAGACGAATTTCCACCAATTTCAAATGGTTGCCATTGATTGGTTAATTTGAGTCCGTTGAGACAAATCCTTTATTGTAATTAATGTCAGCGGGCATTAAAAAGTGCTGCCTGTTCATCTCAAGTTCCTCCAAATAAATATATTTATTAGAAAAAATATATATATAAATTAAAAATTTAAAAAATGCAGCATACATGAAGGACAGAGTAATTAGCGTAATATAATTATGACTGTCATTAAGTTAATTAAATTTGGTATTTTTTTGTGAGAATCTTTGTGAGAATCAATGTGGTCACATGACACAAGCACATGTTGGTTAGTCAATGTCACATGATCTCACATATAAATAACTTTACATATAAAAAAGGATTGTCCTCTTATCTTTCACGAGTTCAACTGTATATTGAACAAGGGTAAGTAAAAAGCAAGTGTATTTATCTTATAACACTCGATTATTATATAATCAAGTTTGTTAATTTGTTTTGTGTTTACCTAAGAAAAAAAAAAACATCAACCGGTGAATCGCGATTTGTCATAAAAATATACGTAAAAAATTTAATTTAAACCCTCAAAAGACTAAAAATCTATTTATTTAAAAAAAATCTATTTATTTAAAAAATCTCTATATTAATAAACTTGTGTGACAACCACTTCTTTTGTATTTCTCGTGTCAACGTAACTTTGGTAATTAATTACACATTTAATAATTTTATTTGTTTACTATCAATCGATTATTTAGTGAAATCAAAAATGCAGTAGCGTAAAATACTAAAATAATTTAAAAAAAATTACTTTATGATTCTTTGGAAGTATTTAAAGTGTCGAATAGGAAGTCATTTGTGGCTTTAAAATTCGTAGCAAATAAATACTCGTATTAAAAGATTGAAAATTGCATGTAAATCTCTTCCAAATTTTCATTAATAAAAATTTAGTTATAGTTTTATAACAATTTGGTTCAATTGATAGTTTAATGACCGAACGATGCCGTAATAAAATTAAATTTTCAAAATCCTATTTAACAAAAAAAAAAGACGGGGGGGGGGGAGGAGAGAGACGGAAAAAAAAACCCGAAACAAAACTGAAAGTAAAAAAAAACTCCCGGACAATACCGGGTCAGTCCAATTAGTAACAAAGAAATATTTGTTTTAAATAAATCTTATATCTTTATGCTTGTTTACATTACAGGAAATCGATTACGAAATATCGTTTTTATTTATTGTTAGTTTTGATACGTGACCAAGCAAGTACGAAAATTAAAAAGAATAAAAAAAAACGCCCCTTCACAACTAAACAGACCCATGGATTATATTGAAGCGATTAGCTCCTAACTCATGCAAAACTAATCGATAAAAGTTGGCAGCTATTTCGGGAGCTAACCACTTCAATATAACCAATCCGTAAATAAATAAGTGTATTAATTATGATAATTAGTTATTGATTAATTTCTATTTCAGCAACGTAACTTAGAGTGTAATAGTTCCGGCATGACTCTAAACAACTAATTTTTTTACTTAAACCATATTTTAATAATAATAATAAAGTAACATTAAATTAAAAACAGTATTTATAATTCCTAGTATAATAACTGGGCAGTACTTTTTGTCCCCGCCACTTACCGCCACCAAGCACAATCAAGGATTTGTCTTGACTCAAATTAACCAATCAATCGCAACCATTTAAAAATAAAGAGCATCGTCTGCATTTAATATTTTAAGAAATATAATTCGGTACTTATTTTTATGCCCCCCTCCCCCAATAATACAATATTTGGTGCTTATCCAGAAGTACGGAGAGATTCGAAAAAAATAAATAAAACAAACTGAGAAATATCTGTTTGATGTACTATCTGTTACGGAATGAATATATCGTATACCAAAAATAACGTAAATTAATAAAGTAGTTTTTATTTTATAAAAGAATATTAGGATAAACAAGTAATGTTGATATATCAGTGGCATTTTTGGTTATATTCAAGGTAGCTAAGGGAGATAACACCTAAAATTCAAAACTTTATTTCTCCATTTCGCAAAAGGTCGTATTATCTCCCTTGAATATGATAACCATGGCGGAAATATTTCAACCTTATTAGTTTATCGATAAAATTTGATTTTCTTTCATAAAAGGAAAACTACGTTTATTAATTTACGTGATTTTTGGTATACGATATATTCATTCCGTGACAGATACGTACATCAAACAGATATTTCTCAGTTTATTTTATTTTTTTCGAGTGTCTTCGTACTTCTGGATGAGCACCCAATATTTTAATTTTTATTTTGTTACTTTTCAAACTAGAATTAACGTTGATGGATTTTCAAGCCTATTCATAAAAGCATCAAATGTATTGGCTCTTGTAGAGATCGAATACACGAGCGAAATTTATTTTAGAAGAGTTCCAATGGTTTCAGGGGCAGTCACTCTCTTTTTCTAGTTCGCAATGTCTCCAAAAATGGAAACTATCTATTTTTTTAAATAAGAAGTCATGCAAATTCAATTAATAAAACATTTTTCGAAGAAATAACAATTTGAGAAAATCAATAGTATATTGATAGAACATTTATTGAACAAAATAGAATTTGGGAAAATCAACAGTCTATTTTTTCATTTCAAAACCAGCAAAACGAACAGTCGTATTGTTTGGATTAACAGATTTAAAAAAAAATTTTATAGTTTAAAATATTAAATTATTGCAGATATTGGCTCTTACTTGTATAGATCGGGTCTTCGAAAAATGTTCTATTAATTGAATTTGCATGACTTCTTATTTAAAAAATGGATAGTTTTCATTTTCGGAGACTTTGCGAACTAAAAAAAAGAGTTACTGCCCCTGAAACCATTGGAACTCTTCTAAAATAAATTTCGCTCGTGTATTCGATCTCTACAAGAGCCAATTTATTTCTTCATGAAATTCGCTTATTTGTTTGTATTTTCTTTGGCGAAGAATAATAATTAAAATTGAATTGTTTTCTGTTTTCGGTTAGGACTTGCTATTGTCCCCTTTTTAAAAATCTCTTAAAAGAATACAAGAAAAACCAAATCGATAAAAGCGCACGTTAATTTCTGAGGATGAGGTCATTTTATTAAAAAATCCATATCCCCATAAAAAAGAGCACTTCGGGTTGGGACAAAAACAAAAATTGCCGCAGTCTAGACGGATTTCTACTTCACTGACCGAGGAGAGAATGGGGTACTTCTGCAGTTTACGGACTTGGACCGTAATATTTAAAAAATAGGATTTGCAAGTTAAATTCAATTTTTACGGTATCTTTTGTTTATTAAATTGTTAGGTGAAAGTACAGAATAGTTAACAAAGCTACCCTCCTCATGTTAAGAATGGGTTTCGGTGCTTTTGCTATTTCACAATGACATTAAAATATTTAAAGAAATGTATAAACTTTGTTAGTTGAAAATAAAATTGTACAGAAAAAATGCGCAAATTCATCCAATATTTATTAAATTATAAGAAAAAGAAAAAGAAAACGATCTTACGTATCTGTAGAAATTTCAGCTTATTAAGTAGGCAAAGTGGATAACTCGATTTTATTTTTTCGAAAAAAGTCAAAGTATAAGAAAAATGGCGACATCGTTTATTTTTAATTTTATAAATAGTGGATGAATTTGCGTAATTTTTGGTGTACAATCTTCTTTTCAGCTACTACGTAAGTACATAATAAAGTTTATACATTTCTTTAGCTATTTTGTTTTGTCATTGTGAAACAGCAGAAGCACTTTGGTTCCTAAATAATAACGTTATTATTTATTAACATTTATTAAAAACAAATTACAATGTTTTTTAAAACTATTTCAGTAAAAAAAAAAAAAAAAAGGTGCTTATACACTACGTTTACCGATAACTGATGCCGGATTTTACTAATTTATGACTTTCGGAGGGATAATTTTGCTAATTTTTAGTAAAACGTAGGACTTTTTAAAAAAATTCAGTATCTTATGACTTTAATTTAATAATTATCTTTGAAATAATTCCCAAAAACTTATATTTATCTTTCAAGGGATTTTTACATGTAATTTTTTCAAAGTTTAAAATTCACTGAATTTTTGGGGTTTTTAGCCGCCGTGATTACATATTTCATTATAATTTCTTTTTCACACGTAAATATACAGTTTTTTTCCTTTTAGAGATTAAGTTTATGCTTTTATCTTTCAAACCCAATCAAAGTTTACACGGAAACTAATTAAATAATTAATGATAAGCGCTTTTTAATAAGCATAGTTCGTACAAGAAATTCCCATTTTTGCACATACCTCACATAATCGCCGCTAAAAACGTGTAAATAAGATTCTAATTTTGTTATGTAGGCTTGTTGAGTTATATTTGAAGTTTTAGTGAAAACTAACAAGTATTTAGAAAAAAGATTTTCAAAATTGTGTATTTTGGGAAAAGACTTTGTAAATCGCTACCATTTTGAAGTAATTGATTAGAGATAGGATGATCAAATTTCGTCTGCTTGGTAGGGCATTAACAACCATCTAAAAAACAAAACAAAAAAAAAACGTAATTCCTAAGCCACGCCCCCTATTTTTAACTACAGAAGGTCATAAGGATATAAATTGTATTCAAAAAACTGTTTCTGAAGTATTTTGCTAAATTTTTCAAATTATTTTTTTGATATTTCAACGTACCATTTCAACAATCCTAAAAGGAAGACAAATAAATGTTACCAAGGCAAGATACATTCTTCTTCTACCTACCTGTATAAGTTTATTTGTTTATTTTATTATTTAAACTAGGCTGCGGCGTCAGAAATGAACGCTCACCCATAAACTGATGGAGCCCCAGTCATATTTCTTGGGTGGTTAGACATTGATTTACTTTGTTTCCGTCCAAGAATATTTTTAGTTAAAAATACAGAAAAAAAGATTTCGACCCCCACCCCTATTTTTTTTACCCTCCCCCATACCTAGAAATATTTTTAGTTAAGAAAAGAAAAAAAAATTTTTTTTTGCCTCCCCCCCCAATTTTTTTTTATCCTCCACCATACATATAAATATTTTTAATTAAAAAGAAAAAAAAAAAAAAAATCCCCCCCCCAAGAAATTTTTTTTTTACCCTCCTCCATACATAAGAATATTTTTAGTTTAAAAAAAAATTTAAAAAAATTTGACCCCCTCCAAAAAAAAAATTTTGTTTTACCCATACATATTAATATTTTCAGTTGGAAAAAGAAAAAAATTTTTTTAACCCCCCCCCCCCCAAAAAAAAAAGATAATTTTTTAACCCGCCCCCATACATAAAAATATTTTTAGTTTAAAAAAAAAAACAAATAAAAATTTTTAAAAATTTGTCCCCCCTCCCCTCTCCCCCCCAAATTTTTTTTTGCCTTCCTTCATACATAGTTAAGAAAAGAAAAAAAAATTGAGGAGGCGCCTCGGTCATATCAAAGAACTCATGTTTAAATATGCTATTGAAGGCGCCTACGTCATATCAAAGAAACAGTTTTGTTATTCTTCCAAAATGGTTACCCATTTAGTAATGGCCGAGATATTTGTTGCTTAACTTCAATTTACAACAAAACACCTTGTCTTAACAACGTAATGAAAATAAAGTATGATAATGTGAAAAAATCCTCTCACAATGACGTCACTTCCGGAAGGATGAGTCAGCAGTTTATTTTTCCAAAATGTTCACCCATTTACTAATGGCCGAGATATACATTGCTTAACTTCAATTTACAACGAAACACCTTGTCTTAACAACGTAATGAAAATAAAGAATGATAATGTGAAACAACAGAACAGATACTACACTACCTCCACACCTCTCAAAAAAGGGGGAGAAAATGTCTGGGAGGATGGTATCATGACAACAGAACATATACTACACTACACTATGCTCCTGAATTGAGCATTTAAAGATAGTACATTAGTCTGAAATAGTATATACTATACTATTTCATAATAAGTACAATAGTCTTAAATAGTATAGTTTTGGCTTCAGACAGACAGACAAACAAACAGATACTTAAACTCCATTATTAATAGATGAATAAATGCAAAATTTATTAAAAACATCAACTAATATGGCTAATTTAAAAAAAACTTGATGTGTGTGTGCGTGTCTATACGTGCGTTGTGTAATGTGTGGGTACTTTTTTTTTCTTTCTTGTAGCTCAAACATTTTTATTTTTAGCAATAAAAACATTTTACAAGCAAAATAAAAGAAACTTATATTTTATTCATTGGTCTAATACAACATTATGTTCCAAACAAAATAACAAGTAATAGAAAAGCAACCAAAGAAAAATGTGTACATTCGCGAAGTGCTGAACTGGTTCAATTGTAGTAAACGTCGAGACGAGTATCAATTATTTGGCATAAATATTTTTCATATACGTTAAAATATTAATTAGAATTTGTTGTCAAGACAAACAGTACCATTTCACTCCAAAGATCGATTTTATCCAACATTTGGGCGAATAATACTAAGCAAAATTAATCGTTCAAACTTTTGTATTTTTTTTCTTTCGATAATTTGTTGTTGAAAACGCTAAAAAAAATTTTTTGTTTGTGGTTTGTGTTCGGTGTTGTCTTAAGCTGCAATAATCTTCAAAATGGTCGCGTCGCCGTGTTCTTTGACCAAGAACGATAACTCTATTTTATTTCACTTTTGCGCACCCGTAAAACGGATGTCATTTTTGAAAGATGAAAAACGAAATTTTCTGAAATCTGAGCCTTGTAACAACTTCAGTCATTTTATTTATCGGGTTGCCTTTTTTTTTCTTTTTTTTTAAGTACTGAAGCTTACAATTTGACTCATTTTGAAAAAAACCCAAACATTTTGAGTTGTCAATTTTGCGAACATTTGTTAGAATAATAAGACAAATATATTTTTTTATATTGTTTTTACTACCGTATCTGTAATAAATTAAGCGAACATTTAAAGCAAATAAAATTTCTCGACAAGCAATATTTTATTTATGTTATCATTTTAAATTTGGAAATTTAAAATGATAAGCGGTCCATTCGACTACAAGTTGATTTAAAAATTTTTTTTTTTTTAAGAAAACAAAATAACAGATTAAACTATGAGCAATTATCTTTTAAAAATCATTAATTTAAACATGTACCAAGCACTATAATTTTTGTGCAAGCATTGATTAGTTGGGGGTCGTGGAAAAAAAAAACCTATACCCTATCCCCCCCCCCCCCAAGAAACGGTTGCCTTAAAAATTTCGAATTAGCAATTGTTATTTAAAGAAAGATCAACTCTTAATGCTTCTAATAGCAAAAAGATTATCGAAATACAATAATTAGTCCATTTTTGATGACTTTTTGAAAAATTACATTTTTCACCTTATTTAGACCGAACTAGAGCAGGTGCGTGTTTTTGGTTATCCCTAAAATTTAGAGAAGATAACTTTATTAGACTAAAATCATGGTTAAGTCTTGAAAAGTTTGATTTGGAAGCTGCGTAAATTTGAAATGTTAAGTAAAAAAAAAAAAAAATTGTTTTTCACTGAAAATTTTTTTATATACAATCACACGTCTACATTGAGAACAGGCTTAAATGGGGAATTAAGAGAAGACACGCAATGTTCACTTTGTACTTTGATTGTCTGTGTTTTTACCTGTATGGTTTTACACGTTTGAGCTGATCACTGTCCATGGTGAGATTCATGGAATGACGCCAGGGAGATAACGTATAACTATTATATCTACACTCTTATTTTTTAGTCTTTTAAAAACTAATCTAATCTAAGTAACAGAGTTCAATTTTTTTATTTTATATAGTGTTGATAATGCAAACTAACATTGTCCAGTTTGTTATCTTCCTTTCCAGGTTGAACAAGGCGCAGATGTTAAATTAATTTCTGGCCCATCGATTTTATCAGCCTGGTAAACATGAATTCAGCAACAAGTGAACAGAAAATCGTCTCTGGTTACTTATTCAAACGATCGATCACATTTCAGATATCGGCTCGTATCACATGAACAGTTGCTATGGTCATAATTATTGTGACTTCATTGTTGATTAACGTCGCTAGTCCCGTTATTGATTTGATGAGTTGCTCCTGCTAATGTTTCAGTGACTTTTTCTGGCTATCAACGAACTGCGACAGGACAAGAACAAACTATGACACTTGCAAAAACTTCTGTCCTTCTCAGGACAAGCACTGTCCTTTTCAGGACAACTTCTCTTTCAGTCCACTGAGCTGTTCTTAGACCATCATTTTACAGATCAGATACTCAATACCAACGTTCTTGATGGTGGCAACAAACTCTAATCATTTGCAATTATACCTGTTTATGACAAATAAACTGGTTATTTTTATATTCAACTAAATTCCTGTGTTTGCCATCCTTCTTTGCCCATTGTCGTCCATTGTCTTTGTCTCAAAAGTTGTAAGATCGACCGCTGTAGAATTAGGCTAAATCAAACATAATGACAAAGTCTATCCATAGATAATATATCAACTTTATTTGTGTCTTGTTGAACAACCAAAAGAAAAGAGTTAAGAGTTCAAAGGTCTAGAAGAAATTGGTGTTATGTCCGTGGACTTGTGAGTTCATGAGTCTGACAAGCTGTCATTATATTTAGAAGTCCTTGACTGTGACTTGTGTTGTTTTACCAAGGGCTACCGGGCAAAGTTTGTTTGCCTGCCAAGAATATGTGTGGCAGTTAGTAACATGGGTTCCTGTGGCAATTTGGAGCTCTCACTGCATCTCCTTGGTGACAGCGTGTGGGCATTTGCTTATATAGATAACGCTAACAGGTGCTCGGCGCCCACGGCAAAGTCTTTCTGATTGGTTGAAGTCTGATACAGATAACCAATCAAGATAGTGTATTTTGATCCTATCAGTATTAAGGATATCAATCACGTAAATATCGAATATTTTTGAGATATGCGGTTGTTGATATTGCTTGGACAAGCGTTCCATACTATTATCTCCAGAAATATCAAATTTCCAGAATTTTTTAACCTTATATATATATATATAACTCGTTAAATGGTACAACTTCTATTCCAAAGTACCGCCTCATATTTTTTTAATTTTTTTATGTTATGGGTTGTCCAGCACTTTGCTATGCCAGGGTTATTTACATCTTCTCCATGGCAGATGTTTCTCCTCCAGATGTTACACCAGAAGATAATACCTGAGGCAGTTGGTAATAATACCCACCGACTGCAATATTTATTTACAATGCATACATTTAATCTCTAATACTTATGCATCCAGAAATTATATTTTCGAGCACTTTTCTAAATCATTTACCCATTGTCCAAATTATTTAAATTTGAAATTTATTTGGATCTATTTCATTAAGTTCTTTGCCAGACTTATGGTAATCAAACTAGTTACAACGTAGGGATTTGCAATCTGCAGAAGCTTTAAAAATTTAAGATTGGGAATTTTTATTTATAAATGTTATGAAGTGTAAAATTAGCCTCGTCAGTCGCTAGTTAATTTCTCTTACATTCTTAGAGAGAATTATATAGGTTCTTTGCTACTCTTATGCTAATTAGGCATACTGAATTGCCAGTATCACTACATCTCCTTCTCTCCTGTATTTCTTTCTGTGGTAGATTTAGATCTATCACACTCTATGCTGTAACCAGAGTCGTCTTCTTGCATTAGTTGATCTTCATCCAAATTTTCAAACTAATTTTGGCCCATTTGATCATGCATTATTTCCTCTTCTGATGTTTCATTCTGTAAAGGCTGTTCTAATAATTCAGACCTGCATCGGCTAATACACTGTCCCTCTTTTCTCTATTTAATATAGCTGTATTGTGGCCTTTTTGTATGATAAATTCTGCCCTTTCTAGATTTGATTCTTTGTTCTTTTTGTAACACAATTTTCACTTGTGGAATAGGACATCGTTAGCGTAACTCTAATTTGCCTTCCCATTAAAGCTGATTGGCTTTCTAGTCTTCGGGTGTGTGATATAGTGCGATAGCTTAAAAGTAGCCCTTGTAGGAAAACTTCTATTTTTTCCTTTTGCTGAGAACTTGCTTTTAGTCCTGTTTTTACAGTCTGCACCATTCCTTCCACTAACCCATTCAATTGAGGATGATATGGCAGTGTCTTATACGGTTTACACTCTATTTTTCCAACCATAAACTAAGATCTTCATCATAAAACTTTGGTGCATTGTCGGATACCATGGTTTTTGGTATGCCATTTCTGGAAAATATAACTTTTAGATTCTGTTTTATTGTAGAACTTTTCTTGTCTGGCACACGGATTACTTCAGGCCAGCCTGAAAAGAGTCTACTAGTATTAAGTCCTACTCCAGTAATGTACGCATGATCCATATGCACACGACTCCATGGTTCCACTTCTCTGGAGCATGAAGGTAAAGTAGTCTGGGTACTTCTATCGATCCTGACCCAATTTCCGTGAACTTTGCGTCGGCAGCGTTCGGGCATGCTACATAAACATCTTTAAGATGACAAGCTGAATGGTGGAGAGATGCCGAGCGATTAGCCAATCAGCGTTCAGTAACCAACCGACAATTTTTCAAAGCATTATTTATATTGATTAACCCCTAACCCTTACGATGGGGTCAAAGTTAGCGCGGGTCCCAAAGTAAAAAAAAAAAAAGCACCAAAAATAAAACTGAAAAAATGTGGATGCAGCAACGTATCAAAATTATCGGCTGCTACCAATCGGCTTGTCATCTCTCGGGTGTTTACGTAGCATGCCCGAACGCTGCTGACGCGAAGTTCACGGAAATTGCGTCAGGATCGATAGAAGTACCGTAGTCTGTAAAATTTCTGAAGTCTTTACATTTCTTTGCATCTTTTTATATATTCTTTGACATCTTGTGAATATCCCTGCCACCAGACTTCTAATTTTATCCTTTTTTGTGTGGCTGTTATTCCAGTGCATATCATGTACACTTTATTTCAATAATTTTCTTTGTGTTTCTATTTTCTCCACATTTTTTTATTTTTGTATTTTAATAAAAAAGACTTCCATATTGGTTTCGTTTTCTTTTGTTCATTTTTCTCCACATTTTTGTTTTTTAATGAAAAGACTTCCATATGGGTTTCGTTTTTTTCTTCAACTCTTTCAACGTTTTTTTTTTTTT
Source organism: Sepiola atlantica (assembly GCA_963556195.1). Lineage (NCBI taxonomy): Eukaryota > Metazoa > Mollusca > Cephalopoda > Sepiida > Sepiolidae > Sepiola > Sepiola atlantica. The sequence goes on along the minus strand of OY744517.1, from coordinate 165,287,565 downwards.
TTGAATTTGCATACTGCTTGAAAATGGTTCTCTTTTTAAGCAGTTTGTACAAGTCTTTCCAAATGCTGGGCATTTTTCCTTTTTTATTTCATGTTCTCTTTCACAATACTAACATTTTTTAATCTTTTTTAACATAAGTATTGATGACATTTTTTTGCTGAGTTGACTTTTATACTGGTTGTATTTTTGTATTCTTATTGTTGTATAAAGTTAATGCAGGTATTTAAAGACATATTTCCTATTTGTAGTTGTTCCATTATTTAATATCGGTATGATCAATTGCACATACATTCAATTAATCTCAATTGAATTAAGTCTTCTTCAATTGTCTGTTCTTGTCTGAGTTTTTCAAATTCACAATATCTACTTGCATTTCATAGATAGTATAGATATTTTATGATTGGTTCGTCACTTTCTTGTTTCAATGACTAACCTTTTCTTGAGTCTCATATTTCTGACTTTTTCGAAAGTCAGGTCTTCCAGGTTTGTAGGATATGCCATGATGGATATTTTCATTATGGCCTCACATCCAGCTATAGCCAAAAATAAATCCGTTATTTCATTTTCTCCTCCCGTTTCCTTATTGTCTTGTAACTTTTTAGTTCTTGGACTGGCAGCACAACATCGTAGCCAAGTATTGACAAAGTCTGAATCTTTGAGAGACAATTGAAACCATATCAGACATGATTGTTGTGAAGTGTAAATTTGTTAACTGAAATTACTATCTTCAAGGATCAACAAATATTCACATGTGGCAGAGAGAAGCCTGAGGCAAAGAAATATAAACACTTGACAAAGGGGGTATATCCATGAAATTCTGGCATTAGATAAGACTAGTGATTGTGAAGAAAACTGGAAGCCAATGAGATTTAAAAAAAAAAAATCATTACTTTGTTATTCAGTTTTCCATTCTGGACAACTCGGTATATTCTCGCATAACCTTCTAATAAGCTACCTATATTAAAATAGTATTAATAATATTAAATTTAATGATTTTTTAAAATAGACAATTAATTTTAAAGGATTATTTACGAAGGCATTTATATCAAATTAAGAAAAAAAAATTATTCGCAGAACTTATGAATAGAGACTGATTAGTTTCTTGGTAACTTGAAAAAAATAAAGAATATTTTCTTAAAAAAAACTTGATTAGCAATTTTATGCGTTTGAGTGGGAGGTAAATATTGTTAACATACCTGCATTATAAAATGCAAACTTGTTTTATAACTGGAATCTCTACTTTCTACGTAAAGGCAGCACGAACAATGTTGTACATAAAGGAGGGATTTCAGTTACGCTGGCTATAAAGTAAGATTTCGTTTTACAATGAAGGTAAAACAGTGAAGTGAACCTCTTTTTAATTAATTAATTTTTTTTTAAATTCATAAAAAACTTTTTGTATAAATTTACTTTTTTTAATTGTAACTTACAAAAAATTTTTTGGGTGACAGTTATTTTTGACATAAGTTATTTTCAATATTCAAGTTTGGAGTTAGTTTAAAACATATTTCATAATAAATTCATAATTTGTGAATACCAAAAAAAAAAAATTCATTTTATGAGGTAACTTTAGGATTTTGAAAAGTTACAACGGCTATAAAGTAAGTGTCCAATTTATGATAGCCCACCCCCTCCCTTAATGTTTATATTTGAAAATTTGATATTTACAAAGCCATCAGAAATTATGAATCTATTAAACAAATAAATTTCAAAATCATTCCCAATGTAAGTAATTTATAACATTGAAACTAATTTTTTTATTACAACTATATTGTACTAGCTATATCTACCAGGCGTTACCCAAGATACAGTGAAGTCATTTTTAGTCTTAAGTCTTTATTTGCACATTTTTTCAACTTAAGGTAGACACCTTCTATTCTCTAATTTTAGATTCTTATCAAGATTAAGATTATCAAACTCCTATTGTTTTTCAATTTAAAATGAGTAATCCCCCTTACTGATTTTTATTTTCAGGTTATTATTTTAAAATATTTCATGTTTCTAGTCGTCTGGGTTGTACTAAGTAAATTCTAAATAAATTGTAGCTAAGTGCATTATTATGTTGCAAATAACACGGTACAACAATAAAAAAAATGAAAATTGGCTAATCAGAAGCAAAGTTTTATTTGTCAGTTTAAACGCTATTTGGGTCTGACTTTGAAAATTCAACAAGATAACTTTATATGTTAGATTGCTATCCTTACCGTTTTCTAAAAAAATGTGATGTATGGGCATATTATTTAAACCTTTTAGTTTTTGTTCTTTTAATGTGCTTGCATGTGTTGCTAAATACATTTACCACAATCAAAGATATCTTCAATTCTATTTTTCTTTTTCTTTTTTCTACAGCATTTCAAAATGTTGGTCCGGTTCTCATTGTTTCTACTTGTAAGCCTGTTTTTGGGCTTGAGCTCTGCTGCTCCTGCTAACGACTTAATCAAATCCCTCCCTGGACTTCAGAAACAACCAATGTTTCGGCAATATTCTGGTTATCTGGAAGCCCTCGACAAAAGACATTTGCACTACTGGTAAGTCTTTAAAATTCAGTTGGACTATAGGAATTAAATCCTACACAATATACAAACTGACGCACAACCACGAAAAATATGCCTACAAAATATTAATAAAATAATAACAAGATGCAGTGGTAAGAATTGCTATAATCGTTGAAGCAGGAGTTTAATAGGGTGGTGGCTTTACCTGTCCTCATACTTAGAACTTTTGGCATCTGAAACTTTGCCCTTCTTACAATTGGGCTATGTTTGCCGGAAAGTGTTGTCTGCCGAGGTCAGATGAACAAAATGTGAGAACGGAAAAACAAGTGAAAAAAGTGAATCGTGACGTCAAAAGTTAGAAAATATTCCTAAATAATTTTTTTAAAAAGTGAATCAAGTAGATGTTAAAACTGAGTTTGGTTCTCTTCCTTCCCTTACCATACTGACTTATGATATGAGAACCCGAATAAAGAACAAGCTGTTAATTTGAGAATCATCACTGAGTTTGTTCGATTAATGACAGTTGGGTTTATTTCGTTCAGCAGGAAAAGGCTTTCATTTTTTTTAACCATTCCATTAAAAAGTCCAGCTTCAAGAATTTTCAACCTACAGCGTTTCAATCACATCTTACTAGATGATCGATCGGCCACAACTCGAAATGCAACATATATAAATATTAATTGGTTTTGCATTTTTGCAAGTGCGTTGTCTTCCTCCCAGGACTGAGGCTAATTTCGGTTACCTACAACAAAAACCATTTGACATGCTTTCTTAATATAATTATTATATTAATTCAAATAGCATGTTCTTAGAAGAATGGATTTATTAAGCCAGATGCTCGTTTTGTAGCTGAAAGCTCAAAAGGAGGGACAGAGAGAGTTACTTATGCTTTAAGCACATTGCTTAATTATTTACCGTTTTGTTAGAGCATCTTAAAAGCGTGTCTTAGTTAAGTCACTTGTGCTAAACTTACTATCTTTTCTCAGAGTAATCATGTTCTCCTCGAACAGGTGACGTCATATCTGACCGCTTCATCGGCTTCTGGTCTCCATGATTCAGCAGGATCAATCTTGTTACCCCTTGTCTGAAACGTTTCCTTTTTTCCAACATATTTCAACGATCTTAATTAATAGCTACTAGTTGACATACCTCATCAATATTTAGCACATGTACAGGTTCATAATTTTGAGACATTTTTGAACCCTTGAATAAAGTGCAAAACAGCAGAGTCCAAAATGCTTCAAAGAAAATAAAAATGTACAGCTATGGTGAAAACAGAAAAATGGAGCTAACACTACTGAAATTATGGGTTTAGCAAAGTTTTCATTTTGTAGCGTGATAATCACATGAAAGGATTTTAAAAATGATCACAATTTTCTCAGTTTTTAGAATCTGTATAATTTCACCATTAAATTGAGAGGTAAAAATTTCACTGGAGTTTCTATGCACCCTCAAAAAAAAAGATGTAAATAATAATCTTAATTTTGATAAGAGTATAAGATTAGATAATAAGGGTCACCATTTTTGAATATGTCACAGACTACCGTACTACTGTGACACCTCTAGGCTGGACTATAATGTGTTGTTTTGCCAGAGAAATCTCTAGATCTCTACCCACAGCTGTGGTAACCCCTTTGTGTCACTGGCAGACAACAAAGGATGGATTTGCTCACCGGTTCATCTGTTGGTACTTGTGAGTGGTGGTTGACAACAATTGGCAATGGCTTGATGAGCAACTTACAAAACGAATCAAAATTGCTAAAATAACCCATTATTAAAATGAAAAATAATTGACTATCTGTCAATGTCTAGTGTAGTGGTCAGTTTGGAGCGGAGTCAAAGTTTATAAATTCATACAAAAAAAAAATCTCTTAGTTTTGTTGTCTTACGAGATTTCTCTTCTATTTTCAAAAAGTCTGTTTTTCTGTTGGTTAAGTTCAAAGATGATACATCTACCTCATACAGAGTTCTTTTTGTGTCTCTTGTTATTAAATTTTATATCGTTTTTTCTGTTGTTTTTTTTTTTAAATATGGCAGACATAGGTCTATCTTTTTCAGAGGGTGGAGTATCAGTCTGTCTCTTTCTGCTTTCATTTCTTGATGGCTTGTTTCGTTAATTTAAGAGTTTTCTTCAATGCAAAAGAAGGAGGGGAATGGCTCTTATGCTGCACTACTGCTATATACTTACAAAAATTCTGTCTTTTTACAGGTTTATGGAATCGACAGGTAATCCTTCAAAAGATCCTGTTGTTCTGTGGTTGAATGGTGGCCCAGGGTGTAGCTCTATGCTGGCAGTTTTAACAGAGCATGGACCATTTGTAGTAAGTAAGGCATGGTTGGAGCAGCTTTCTGAAGCCTGTTGTTATCTATGCTATTAGTGTAAACTTGTGTTTGTGTGCGTTCACTGCACAAGTTGTCCAAATTTGGTGCTTAGCTCTGACACTATCTATAGTGTAAATCATGTGATCTGAATCCCCTTCTGCTTGTTCTATTAATATATATATATATATATTATTAATGACAATATATGTATTAGCATATACTATCAGTGCCTTTTTATTTTGTACTTTAAAAAATTCAGCTCGATGATTGTCAATCAGTAACAACAGAGCAACAGTCAGGTTCAATAACAACATAGAGATATATACTCCTAAATGCCCCAGATTTACGTTAAAGGATCACAAAGAGGATTTCAATAATAACCCCACTATCAGATTAATCTCCCCTTGTATATCGGACATAGGAACAATTAGCAAAAGGATATTGGATAGAATCATACCCACCATTAAATCCAAGATAACTCACAATTTGTGGTCATTGTCGGATGAAGTCATCAATTGGTTTGGGAAATAACCCCAAGGGATTAACGGGAAATTCATCATGTTTGACATAGATTCATATTACCTCTCAATTTCCCCCACACTTCTAGACAAAGCTCTTGATATCACACGAATAGAAACAAATATAACTAGACTAGAAATAGACATCATAAAACTAGCTAGAAGAACTCTGATTCTGTATGATAACAAACTATAGACAAGAAAAGATAGGGAAAATAATTTTGACATTACTATGGGATCACCGGACTCTGCACAGGTAACAGATTTGGTAGGTCTTTACATCCTGAAGGAGTTCCATAAAGATCTACCACGTTTGAGGGGCGGTTTATACAGAGATAACACACTATTCTTCGTCAACTCTGGCAATAGAAATTTAGAGAATACCAAAAAGGATATACATAACTTTTTTAGAAATTTAGACCTTAAGGTAACAATAGACATAAACCATAAGATAGTTAACTTCCTAGACATTAGCTTAAACCTAAACAATAGAACATATGAACCATATCATAAACCCAACCAAACTCTCTATTATGTAGATTTTAACTCTAACCACACGATACCCATTAAGAAAGCCATAATCCCTAGTATCTCTAAGAGAATAACAAAACTATTATCTAACGAGCCACTATTCAATAAGAATAAAAAATATAATGAAGCGTTAGCCAGATCTGGATATACTGGGAAAATAAACTATATGAAAGTAAGCTCAGTAAATCACAATGAGGATTCTAAGACAAATAGGGACACACCTCACATAATATCATACAACATGGCTATGGGAAATTCCAGACGAATCAAAAAGAGAATAAATACTAATAATATGCACCTAATATTACACTTAACACTAGGGGATCAACAAACCCACCATCGGTAGAGAATATCACTACGAAGAAAAATAGACGTAGAAATTCACTCTGGTTCAATCCTCCTTATAGCTTAAACATTCTCACTAACATACCTAAACAGTTCTACCAAATTATCGAAATATTTTCGTAAGGATAATAGACTAGGTAAAATTATAAATAAAAATACAGTAAAGCTATCCTTTTGAACATCGATAAACTTAACATCAACTATAGTAAGTTCAAATAACACAAAAATCAACAAGAATAGGAACTTAGATACTAGTACAGTCCAGAACCAGAATAACAGTTCCCAATGTAACTGTATAAATGTCAATGAGTGCCCTTTAGAGGGGAGATGTTTAACTTCAGATATAGTGTATAAGTGTAACATCATGGAAGAAAACAGAATTAGAACATACATTGCGTTGATGAGATGTAGTTTCAAGGACAGGTTTAGAAACCATATACACTCTTTTAAAGAACGTAATACAAATTCAAAGAAGGTACCTACAACTTTAGCTAAACATGTAAGAGAACTAAGTAGTAAAAATATACAATACAGCCTAAAATGGTCTATACTAGGTAGAGCAGGTAAATATAAACCTAACAAATCTAAGAGATGTAACCTCTGTATTCTGGAATCCTACAATATAGTTATGTCTAAAGAAAATTTATTAAATAAAAGATAGGAAGTGGTTCAAAACTGTCTAGATAGAACCGCATATGTCTTATCACGTTACAGACCCATATAAACACCTGTGGCAGTAACCCTTTCATCAGCATAAATATGAAAATATCTAAGGTGTAGGAATATGAGACTATGTAGGCAATAGAAACTGTAAACCTAATAGTGGATGACGGTATGGTAATACTCCAATATAAAACATTTAAATATAGAACACATCACACAACAAAAATAACCGAAGCGACAAAGCTTAAACCGAGCCTATAGAAAAGGAAATGGTCAGTGAGCCAAATCATGGGAACATCAGCAGACAATTTTTTTAGATTTCATCTGTACTAATTAGTGAAGTAATGGTAACTGGAAAATAAGATAATTTAAGGAAGGAGTAAGAACCAATAATACAATTATCATTAAAAATATAATGTCACAATTAACTTTAGGTATAAATGTCCTTAAAAGTACTTTTGAATCCTCATAATACTTTATAATGAGGAAATTAGCATCATTTAATTAAAAAATAAATATTTAATAGCTCCTTTCAGAGTTTTGATTCATGTTTAAGTAATTATTACCTATTTTCGTTGTAAGGGACAAACTCCACCTTTAGTTTTGCATTAAATAGAAACTTACTACTTAAGTGAAGAAATCTGAGCAATAAATCTTATCTTAGTGTTAATTTAAACGGTTTATAAATAAATACTAAACATCTTCCACCAAAACACCGATGTATAACAATCTTAATAGTTGCTTGAATGCACAAATGCACGCATGGATTTTAATTATAATACCATCAGAAATAGATATACGTGAATGATCATGTATAAAAAAACATTTGTCTGATATCACTCGCTTTCAGTTAAGTTTCGGTTACCAATTCCGAAAATGAAGATTACTTCAGAGTCAAAGGGGGGAAAACTGTAAGACATGAATTTAGCATTTTGTTTCGGAATTTTTTAGATGAGGATAATTTTGATTATTTAGTTTATTCGGACTACTATTCTCATCTTGGTTGTTATTTTCGGAATGTTTCGGACGATGTAACCTCCAACCTTCTTCAGGTGCATATTTTCAAACTTAGGAATCTTTGTTGAACTCTGGGACCTATACGGAATTTTTAACTGAACTCTTTATTTAATCCATTGGGGAGAGATTGATCTCATTCTTTCAGCCATGACCGGGTAGAAGTGTTAATCATTGTTATTCTTAGTTATTATCACCTGTGGTAAGAATTTAAACTTTAAGCTCTAGAAAACTGTAACTTAGAACTGATTGTTAATCAACATCTTTATCCGTTACATCCAGTCATGGCTGACAGAAAAAGAACAATCTACTCCTCAGGATTAAATAAATGGTTCAGTTTGAAATTCCATATTTATTCTCGAGTTCGAAATAAAAAGTTCAAAGATTTACCCAGAAGATAGTTGGAAGTTACATCGACCGAAATGTTTGGAAAATAACCAAAATATGAATAGTAGTCCAAATAGTACATAAATTTAACAGATCGATAACATTTGTTTTAAGTGGATTCTACATTATGGAGAGCACTACCCACTCTCTATACCAGGTAGGTGATGACTTTTGTTGGCAGACTTACCTGGTTGCAGGTGCTATTTTAGAGTTTCCTTTCTAGATTAGTTGTCATACCAAGGCTCCAGTCTACCTAATTATTTTGCCAATTGCTAGTGGTTTAAGAAATGAATGCATACCTTCCCCAAGGGTACTAGTAAAAGCAATACAATAGCCCAACACAACTCATGATTATTCTAAAACAGAAGGAAGACATTTATACCAACCTAATAAATATATGTGGGTGTGTGTGTGGGGGGGTTCTAATTCAACATTTAAAGTTCTTCAAATGTAGGATTATTTTATAACATAAAGTCAGCTATAGCTCTATAGTGCGTGCCTAGAGCTATTTTACGAAGTTTTAATTATTTTACCCTGAAAAATGATGATGGATAGATGTTCACAGGAAAAAAACGTTTTTAATCAAGGCAAACAATTGTTTTGGCTAAAACCAAAGATATCGTTTTCCAGAATTTTAAAGTATTTCAAAATATGTACGTTTTAAAGTACGTTTTAAAATACATAAAAATGTTTCAAAATATGTTTAAAAACATTCAAATACTCCTCGGTTTGGCCATCGTCAGTGCCAAGTACAATAAGTAAAAACAATGACAATACACATTAGACATTTCAAGTATCAATTTTTCAAGCTGAGGTGTTTTTGAATGTGTTATCTTAACATTTATGCTACATACTGTATAATAAAATCTGTGTATATTTGTCTTAAGTCTTGTATATTTTTGGGGATTAAAACGATTTTCTTTTTACAAATGTATCAATTTTTTTTCCTATTATAATAAAATATTGATCTGGATTCTTTTTTAATTTGTTAGATTCAATCTGATGCTTCATTGAAATATAATCCGTACAGTTGGAATCGGGTAAGTCATATCTAACTTTGTGAATATATTAGGATTATTACAATAACAGAATTTTAACTATGATAACATACATTTTATTTGTATGCATCAATTTAAAAAGATAAACTTCATATTAAAAAAATACACATGCAAAATACTGATAAAAATGTTGGTGCTTCTTTGTTTTTAGTTATTTGAACAAATTTGGCCTTCAAATGTTAAATTTTAGTGACTAAATGAACTATCTTTTATAAAAAAAATCATTTGAAAATGATACTCGTTAACTAAATTTTACGTTAAATTTTAATTAAACATTTTTTTTTGATTATTTGAAATTGAAAACTTATAGAATAAAAAAATCAAATTAAAAGAAATTCTCTAAATTAAGTTGTATCCATAATTTAATGAAATAAACTTTAATCTATTTAAATTTAAAGAAAGCTACAGTGTGAGAGAGGTATATTTAGAGGATGATAATCCAACAGAATGTATAGCTAACAAATATGGAAATCATGGGAAAAGACAAACTAATTTGAACAAAAAGAAAATTGAACAAAAAGAAATTGACACAGGGTTATGATTTAATTCAATATTTCATCCTAAGTCAAGGCTTTATTAAAAATGAACATGATGAAATAACAATCAATATGTATACATTAGATGCCATGGTGGGAGTAAGATCATTCATATTTTGAACTACTTACTCCCACTACAGCATTCAATGTATATATATTGACTATGTTTGAAATTTAAGAGGAATTTGAAACTGTTGAATAGAAAGTCATTTGTGGCTTTAAAATTCTTCGCAAATCTTCATGTATTAAAAGTTGGAAAGTTTTGGAAGCTATTTATATCCAATAATTATTTAAATAGAGATTAAAACAACATTAGTTATAGCTTTATAAATAGAAAAGATTAAAACATTACGTTGACAACATTAGTTAGTTTTATAACAATTTCGTTCAATTAATAATTTAATAGATAAACAATGCTGTAATAATTAAATTTAACTTTCAAACAGAAAAAAAATTGGTAAAACACACAAATAAAACTGCATAGTTAAAAAGCAAAACAAAAATGAGAGTAAAACATGACTCCCGGCCAACGCCGGGCAGATGTAGCTAATATATGTATGTATCTTTTGTAACACAATTTTTAAGTTTAATTTTTAGTTTCAGATGTTTATTTTAAGATTTATAAAAGAAAATGTTTTTTGTTTTTTTTGTCTAGTTGGCGAATATAATCTACTTGGAATCTCCGGCTGGTGTTGGTTATTCCTATTCTGATGATGGAGACTATGCGACCGATGATGACCAAGTAAGTTAAATTTTAAATGTAGTTATGCGAAACACAATTTTTTTTTTTACTTTCGTATTTCTCAGTGGCATATACATTGATCAAGATATACACTTGCTACTAGACATTTTTCATCATATATTATGTTTTATTCTTTTTTAATCTTTTTGTTTAGTCAGCGATAGCCAATTTTTAGACTCCTAAAGCGATACCAAACTAATCCTGGCCCACGAAAAGCAGACGATAACATAGTACTCATCAAGAATGTAACATTTGAAGATTGCAAAGAATATATAGCAACATTTTAATTTGTTGCATTGACCGACAGTTTACTTTCATATTTCAAAATTTTTGAGATGAGGATTGATAATTTGTATTAGGATTATTTGGATTAGTATTCTCATCTCGGTTGTTATTTTCACAATGTAATTCGATGTAACTTCTGACCTTCTTCAGATGCATTTTTTAAAACTTGGGGCCCTTCTAGTCGAACCTATATGGAATTTTTAATTGAACCCTTTAATTAATCCATGTGAGTAAAATGTTCTTCTTCAGTCGGCCAAACCATTAAAAAAAAAAAAATGAACACTTCTACCAAGTCATGCCTAATGCAGAATGAAAACGATTTTCCTCTGTGGATTAAATAAAGGTTTCAATTTAAAATTCCATACCGGTTCCTGAGTTTCATATAAAGATTCCCAAGTTTGAAAATTTGCACCTGAAGGACAAAGGTTGCATCTTCGAAACATTGTGGCTATAACAACCAAGATGGGAATAATAGTCCAGATAATCCAAATAGTTTATATTTATTTATTTTTTTTTTACATGTAGGTTTAACAATCAAAATTTAAAATAGCCTGAGGTCAATGATAAGAAATAAATAACAAATAAACAATGACACAATGAAAATTACTTGATAATGAAAATAGATCATATAAGAAATTCAGATTTCAATTCTTAAGGAACCCTGGTCTCATAATTCTTTCTTTTTTTTCATCAGTCACTATATATCAAGGCCAAAAGCCACTTGAGGATAAGGGTTAATGAGATGGATGGATTGTCGGTTTAATGAAGAATATTATGGGAGGATTGAAAATGAACAAAGTTTGGTTAATTATGGGGATTGTTTATGACAATTATAGAAATTCCACTTAATGCTAGATACATAGAGGAAGAATGGAAAGTTCCTTTCAGTTGTGGTAACAATACGAGTTCTTGCTATCAATGTCTTACAAAAAAGAGACAGACTACAACATGGTAGTCTTTAGATCCAATGTCAACAAATACTCGTCATAAACTGTTCCCATCAGTAACCAAACTTTGTTCATTCCATTCTCCAAAGTAGATTGTGGTCTCGACAAGAGATAAAACTCTCAACCAAATTGGAGATATACTAAAAGCTGATACACACAAGACTGCTGTACAGCTGCGAGACCTGACCCTGCACAAAGATCTTCATGTCTTTGACATGTACTGCTTCCAGCACATACTATGCATCTGTCTCTCTGACCAAATCCCAAACCGTACCATCTGTGTAAAATGCAACATCACCAGCATCATAAAGACTCTTCTTAAAAGGAGACTTCACTCGTTTGGTCACGTTCTACGATGCTCTGAGAAAGAATTCATACACAAGTTTGTAGTCTGAATCGTACCCGTCGGCTAGAAGTGCAGAGGCGGCCAACTGAAGACTTGAATAGCAACAGTGAGGACAGACATGGAGTTGGTGGCTGGATCCTGCGTTTTTGCTGTTCGTCGCTGGAACCGGGAATGACTGAAGTATGCCAAAGACTCAGCTGCCGATCGGCGGTGGTGGACCGCCTTGACATGAGATGCGGTGAACTCATTTAGAGCCAGCTTCCACCTCACCCCCCCCCCGGGTGAATGCCGTTACAGTTTTACAGTTACATTCCATTCATCATTTTCAATCCTCTCATAATATTCATCATTCAACTGACAATACATCCATCTTGCTAACCCTTATCTTCGAAAAACTTTTGGCCTTGATAAGTGGTGACTCATTAGGTGAAAAAAGTCTTTAACAACATTACCCACCTCCTGTTCCAACAATATTGTTTCATCATATGAAAAGAATATTTACAAATTCAAAATGGTTTCAGAATTTTTTAGATGAGGATTTATAATTTGGATTACTATTCTCATCTTGGCTGTTATGCTTACAATGTTTTGGCCGACGTAATCTCCGACCTACTGCGAGTGCATATTTTCAAACTTGGGAATCTTTGTCAAACATGGAGAACCTATATGGAATTTGAACTGAATCTTTTATTTATTCCACAGGATAGATTGTTCTCGTTCCCTCAGTCATGACTGGTAGAAGTGTTCATTATTTTAATTTTATTCTTAGTTATTATTGCCTATCGTAAGGATTGAACCTTCGGCCTCCTGTCATTTAGAACTGATTGTTAATGCCTTTAATTGTTATGCCCTGGATATAGGGAAAAGACGCACTTGAAGAATGTCGGCAATTACATCAGCCGAAACAGTGTGAAAATAACTAAGATGAAAATAGTCTGATAATCCAAATGAAAAAAATTTTCTCTTGTTTTTAACCATCTTATTTTTCTGTTGTTTCTTACCTTTCTTTTCGTGTCCATTTTTAACTTTTACATTTTTTTTTACATTGTTTTAAGGTGTCTGCAAATAATTTGGCAGCCTTAAAAAGCTTCTTCCAGAAATTTCCCGAATACAAAAAGAACCAATTCTTCGTTACTGGTGAGAGCTATGGCGGCATCTATGTACCAACTTTGGTTGAACGTCTTTTGGAAGAACCGTCCATTAACTTTATAGTAAGTAATAAATCTCCTTTTTCTTTTCTCGCTAGTTTTTTTAAATTTATATATTTAAAAAAAAAAATAGATATTTGATATATGTATACATGGTGCGTAAACTATTTAAGTAAATTTTTTGTTCCGACACAAACATGAATTATAGAGGAGTTAACACTGTTTTTTATACAGAAAAAAAGGTTTGGGAATATGAATAACATATTTTTCCGTTATTTTATTCAATGAAATCTCCTTCAGCTTATTGAACGGCTTTTATGTGAAGGAATAAAAAAAACAAAGGCAAAAAAATGAAGAAAAGATGATCTCTGTTGATGGAAACGATGTGCTCACCACTTGAACTTTGTTACGTGGTATACTCTTCTCCAGTTACACCGTATTGAATGCAACAACGTGTTTGCCACTAGATTTTTATCATATACTAAACTTTTATTCAATAACACCGTTTTCAGTACTGATCTCTATCGCTCAATGATCTTAACTCATTAAAGTTTCAAAACACCTTGTGACAACTATTAAACCCGTTTTATGGATGGCAGAGCACACCGATCACACGTGGTTGATACGTATAAATACTCTCGCTGCCATTGATGATTCTGAAATATAGAAAATATAAAGTTCACTAATATTCCTGCTATAGTAAAAATAAAAAATAGTTTACCTATCTTGGTAGTAAAGTTGCAAAGCAAAATTCCACAGAGTGAACTAAAGGTGCGAATCAGCAAGAATTGGGCTGGACTGGACAAGATGAAAGCGATCTGGAAGTTAAATCTTTCTACCAAGAACTGAGTAATTTAAATATTACTGTCTCTTGTTGTCTCTCAGAAAGTATCAGACACCGTCTTCTCTAACTTCCTTTTTGCCCCCACCTGCCTCCTTTACAGATAGGAGTTCTCCCCTAATTAGCAGAAATCTCATTTTTATTAAACAGAGTGAGAGTACAATATGCTTTCAAACGAAGCCTCCTAGCTGGGGGAAAGGAAGATCGAAACTGCTATGAACTTCGATGCCACACTGATAAAATAAGGCAAACATATACACATACTTTTTACAGACTAATTCGCCTTTTCTCCATTCTATGGAGAAAAACAAAATAACTGTCTGAACTTACGCACACAAATGAACAATTCATTCATACAAACAACTTTCATACCATGTAACCTCGTAAATATATAAATATGCCGGTTTGCATTCACACACAAATCCCTTTTATTTTTACTTGTTACTGTGAAATAAAAGGCCTTCGTCTATCATATCTATACCATAGCTATACTATTAGGTTTCATAAAATTCTAGGATGATCCATGTAATATTTTATTGGTGCTTATTTATATCGATTTAAATTAATTTACTATTCATAGTCAACGAACTCCGAACGCCAAGACGACATGGCATCTTCATATTAGAAAAAGGAAGATAATCTTCTACGATGCGCTGGCTTGACATGAATGTTGTAAGGAGTTTGTGGACTACGAATAGTAAATTAATTTTATTTTTTATTGAATTTCTACTCGATAATTTTCTGAAATCTTTGGTGCACACTAATATCTTTCACTGATAAGTCAGTATATCAATAAGTTTTCCTGCTATTTTATTTTGAACTGCCATATTTCGCATGTATCTCAATATAAATAAGCACCCTTTTTTTCTTCTCTTACTTATCAAGGGATTTGCAGTTGGTAATGGCATGAGTGATTTTAGCATTAATGAAAATTCCATCATCCATTTTGCATACTACCACGGCCTTTTTGGACCTGAGTAAGTACAATTCTTCGATTTTAATATTGTTTTTTAAGAGTTTTTGAGCCTATGTTTTTATCATTACAAAAAAGCTGAACAAGACTATACTTTAGTTCCTACGAAGGGCTGTTAGGATATTAAATATTATACAGGGATGCAAGTTCTTTGCTTTTTAACGAAATTCCGGTTATTTTTCTAATTAAAAAAACAAGCGGAAATTCGCCTTTTTTTTTTTTTTCTTTTTTAAATTTAAAATTAAAAAAATTTTTTTTTCTAAGAAACGGCCAAATCGCAAGAGCTTTGCTCCCTTCTGGCTTAATTTTTATTTCTCTTATTATTTCTTCCTCTCGTTTTTTCTTTCTTTCTCTTTCCCTGTTTTTCTCTCCCTCTTCCAATCACCTTTTGTCTTGCCTTGCTTAACCTCCCTTTCCCCTCGCTTAACCTCCCTTTCCCCTCTCTCTCTGAAAATGTTGATTTTTGCCATACTTCAAATAATTCATGGGTAGGGGAGGTAGAAGACTTTTGTTTTTTTTCAATGAATAACTTCCTGTCTCCTTTAAAACATATCAGTCCCGATACTTTTAGTATGAAAAAAAAGAAGGCATTGTAGATTAACACCTTTCACTACCCCAAAATGAGATTCTACTTTTTTAGGCGATTCAGTTAACATACTAAAAAACTTGGTGGAAAGTAGCAAAAAAAAAATTTCAGAATGAAGAGGTTCCCATATGAATTTAACGCCAAATAATCCCTTATTTCGGAGTCGTTTTACGGGAGTTAACCAATTTTCTTTTTGCTATGGGAGATAGATTTTGTTAATTTTTTTGAGGGGGGGGGAACCTACTTTTTTTAGGAGATTATGTGTAGTTTTACAAGGTTTTTTGTTTGGAGGGAGCTTGCCACACATATTTAGGGTTGTAGGATTAAGGAAGTTTTTTTTTTTTTTTTTTGGATGGGACAAGGACTTGCCACTCGGACTTAGGGTTTTTTTTTTTTAGGGGCTTACCACTCGGACCTAGGATTAGTGTTAGGTAAATAATTTTTTTACTAACTTTTCAGCGTTTGTTTCACATAAATTTCTTTGTCAGTTTGAATCTGTTATTTAATGCATATTTACCGAGAAGAGTGCTCAGAGCTGGTGGCTTTGTGTCAGATGACCACAGGTGCAAAGTGATAAAAACATGAGATGGACTTTATAAAACACGATATGAAAATGGAATCAGAGTATAAAAGCAAAATAATGGATAGATTTAACAGATAAATGCAGGCATGAAAAAAAAATAGAATCAGTATTTTTGATCTCCAACCACAAGGCAGATTAAACATCTAAATCTGTCTCATGGATTCGCCTTAGCTCGAACACAAACCAACGAAGATAGTTTTTAAGGACACAATAGAAAGGTGTCCAGTTTATTTTTGCAATACTGTGCTCTAGTGATTTTTTTTCCTCTACTTTCCTCCTTGTCTCTTGTTTGTAAAAGTGAGATGTTGTATATGTTGTTGCAATTAGAGTTGTTGCTTTTAAAGGTGTTCCAAGTACCAGATCTTTCTTGCTGTGTTGGTTGCCATACAGTGTTTTTTTTTTTTTTTTTTTTTTTTTTTTTTTTCATTAACTTTGTGCACCAGACTTTATTGGTAATATTTTTTTTTTCCATCTCTTTTCTTTTACGTCTCTCCTCGCTCTCCACCATTCCCCTCCGGGTAATTGCCTCCAATATTCTTGTCGTTTCTGTAATCTTTCTATGATTATTATGTTAAAAAGGAATTATGTTTATCTTTTTGTAGCCTTTACAATAAGCTACAGCTTTATTGCTGTGGTTCTGTCCATACCGATTGCAGCTTCACAAAGAATTCATCACACTTGTGCATTGATGCAGTAAGTATTTATACGTATATGAGTGATGATTTGTTCCTATGTTTGCAAATGATTAATCATTCTGATCTATTGTTTAGTAGGTTATGTTTATCATGAAAAATTAGTGTTTCTAGCTTTTTGTGAAGACGTAAAAGACATGGATCATCTAGTGACCTGCATTTTACAACTGGTGTCATTTTTTTTCTTAATTAAAAAGCATTTGATAAAATTCTTTGTTCTGAATTACCTCTGCTCACTCTCCTGAAGTTAGATAATAAAAGAGAGCGATGATGATGAAGAAACAGTTGAATTTGTATATATATATATATATATATATATATATAATTTTGTTTAAGAAATTGATAGGATGCCAAGATTTTTTTTTATACAATAAATCAAATATTTCGATCAAAATATTTGATTTATTGTATATATAAAAAAAAATCTTGGCATCCTATCAATTTCTTAAACAAAATTGTATCTCATTTTAAAATGCCTTCTAATGTGGAAAAAAAACAAAACATTTTATTTTATATATATATATATATATATATATATATATATATTTATTTTTCAGACAAATGTAAGGATATACAAATATTGGTATATAAAATGGTGAAAACAACAGATGTAATTACCTATGGAAAAGCTACATTAAATTGTCCTATACACAATCAATAAAAACATGGATTGTTAGAGTAAACAAATAGAGAGAGACAATATATAAACAAATATTACTCTCATTTGATTGTGACCAGAATGTGCCTTACGGTAATGGTGTCAAGCTTTGTAAAAAAACAGTCAAAGTTGCTTCGCAGCTGAATCATGAAGTGACCTGTAATATAGAACACTATACGACCAACCTAAAAAAAAAGAATTAAGGAAGCAAGCTTGAAATTTTGATAAGAGTTAAACTCGTTTCAACCATTGGAATATGTTGGATATTCATATGAAAAACAATTGTCTCTAATGTGTATCTTAAATTACTCGTATTAAAGTTACTTGGCCAATAACCTGTTAAGTTATTGGGGTTGTTAGAATAATCGGTTGATCCATTCATTGTAGAATATTGTGAGAGCAAAATGAAATACAAACTTCAGATCAAGGGAAGGAAAAAATATAAAACACATTTGAAGTTAACAAATTTATTTGCAACTGAAGAAGAAAAGAAAAAAAAAATTCCCTCCAAATATTAAAGTCAGTAGCTGACTCTAACAGTCAACTTAAAGCTTATAAATATATCCATGAGCGTAAACACGCACACCAATATATAAACACCACAGATGACTGCTGCTAATAACTCATCGCATACAGTCGACGCTGCTACTGCTGCTCTTTCTTTCTCCAAACAACACACACACATTTCCGTACACATATCAAAGCGCATATGAATTTATATATATCATGTTTTATTAATTAATAATTAAATATTTTTTAAGATCTAATTTTTTATTTTTTATTTAAAATTAATTTTTTTTTTATATATCTAGACGAGAGGAGCAATGAGTCATATTTATGACATTGGATTAAATATGTACAACATGTATGCTGAGTGCAAGACGACAACATATTCCCCTGGTCTTGCTTCCTACTCTGACTTGACCTATCTCTTCCCTAACATCCAATATATCCAGAAACAGAAAAAGGTAAGAATCTCTATAAAGAACTAACTATACCTACCTGGTGTTACCCGAGAGATGTCCTTTTTTATTTAAAGTAAGCTGGGTTTTTTTCTAAAATATTTAGATTTTCTTTTAAAATTTAATTTTGAAGTTAATTTAATTAGTACAGTAATCATTTGGTTATAACATTATTAATTGAATCAAATTGTCAGAAAACTATAAGTATTTGTTGTTTTTGTTTCCCAAAATAAAAATAAAATGTGGATACTTAAAGCCGCGATTGAAAACTGGAGCTTTAGATCTTCAGTCTGAAGCTCTCCCATCTGACCTATTTTACTGGTTTATATGTAGCTCGTAATTCTAAGCCTGTATATTTCAGCAGGTGCCAATAAGTCAAGTAATGCTGCTTTAAACCATATTTTATTTGCTCTCACTCTCACTCTCACTCTCTCACTCTCACTCTCTCACTCTCTCACTCTCTCTCTCTCTCTCTCTCTCTCTCTCTCTCACTCTCACTCTCTCTCTCTCACTCTCTCTCTCTCACTCTCTCACTCTCTCTCACTCACTCTCACTCTCTCACTCTCTCTCACTCACTCTCACTCTCTCACTCTCTTTCTCTCACTCTCTTTCTCTCACTCTCTCTCACTCACTCACTCACTCACTCACTCACTCACTCACTCACTCACTCACTCACTCACTCACTCACTCACTCACTCACTCTCTCTCTCTAAAGGCTGACTCACAAAAAAGTCCAAGTGATGAATTTTTTTTTGCCGGCCTGTATATTATGACGTCTATATAAATGAGATTATTATATTTATTAAAAATAAATAATGAATGTATTAAATTTTTTTAACCCTTTTGAAGTCAATATCATTTTCTGCAGCCTGACACTGGTGCAAAGAAATACTGTCACTTTCAGAATGAAATATTGATTGGAAGTAAAATTTTGTTTTTAAGAACATAGTCGAAAGGAGATCAGATCTTTTTATCAAAACAAATTTAGGTATCTAGTTTGTAGGAATAAAGCTATCAATGGCCCAAATCGACCGACCGACTTCACTTTATGATATAGATTTTGCATTTTTGTGTCTTTGCATTTCTCTAAGAGACTCTGTCGTCAGTTTGTCATGGTTACATTTGATATAAATATTTTCATCACTAAGTGTGTAGATTAAATGAATGTATTTTGAAACTATCTATTCTTATTTCTTTTTTTACCTTGTGGAGGGAGGAGGATGGATGTGTGAAATAGTTTATTTCATTTATTTTTGCATGCTTTTGTTTGTCCGTATATACAAAATGGTTTCCTGCCCAAACTAATGCCACAGATGCTTTTCTCTGAAAGGAAGTTGACCTCACCTTTCTTGCGTATATGTGTGAACAATTTCACACTGGTGAACTGCATCGGGTCCCTGTTACATCTACTGTACACATGAGAAGTGTTGCGAGTTAGTGGGATTTTTGTTTTCAGACATAATCGCCAAACGCATTTAGCAGAGGTATGACATCAAATTTTGCCAAAAGCTTGGTGATACTCAAGCTTAAACCATTGAGAGTATTTAGCTGATCAACAACGATAATGCCATCGGCTAAATTTAGATCACGGAGTGCTGCAACCATTTCAAACATGGCTGCTCCTCAGTGGAGAGGGAGGCATGCTCAGACAGGCTATCCACAAGCTGAAATGAGAAATAGATCGATAAGGTTTGGCAAATGAATCCATCAATCGGGTCAAAATATTCTTCTCAGATTCTCTTGACTTGTTCCTTTCATTTCAATATTTTGATGACATCTTTAGATTAATGAAAGGAACTTTTATTTACCAATTAAAATTTTTTTTTTTTTTTTTTTTTTTGTAAATAAAAAAAGAAAAAATTTGCAACTGTATATATTACTATTTAAACTTTTTGATCACTAATGACCTGTGTGTGCAACCATATACAAGCTTTATTTTATGTCTCTTTTTTTTCTCCATCAGACAGATCATCACGCTGTGATATGAAGCATTTGCATACACCTTTGTTGAAATCTCTTAGTTTCTGGACAACCCAACATTATCTCATCTTTAAAACCGGTTTAATAAAATGTTTTATCTTTCTTCTCCAGCTTCTCAATGCAATGCCCCATCAACATCTGCGTTTGACTCCTCCGTGTATTAATGGTACTGCCAGCATTGCCTACTTAAATGACAAAAATGTTCGTGAGGCTCTTCATATTCCAAAAGATCTACCAATGTGGGAGATGTGCAGGTGAATAGATTTATACTTTCCGCCTATGCATTAATGAAAGGAAAATTTATTTATCAAATTTAAAAAAAATTTTTTTGTAAATTAAAAATATTTAATTTAATTTTTTTTAAATTTGATCTTTTTTTTAAAATTTAATTTTTTAATTTTCTGAATTTTTTCAGTGCTGCTGTAGGCACCAACTACAGAATGTTGTATCAAAGTATGAAGTTGCAATATCTAAAGGCAATTGCTGCTAAGGTAAATATCAAACCTTTCTTTTTGTTTCCTCCTTTTAGATAAATTCTCAAGTTTCTGAGCACAAAAAATAAAATAAAGATTCTCACTATGTTTTTTCACTGTACAGTTACATAACCCTAAAAACTATAGTCTCTCAAATAAACAAAATTTAAACGGGAAAAACGAAATGAGACAGTTTTTTTTTTGTGAACATCACTTTTACTTAGTTTTTTGTTCGTTTTTAATTCCTTTCTTTTCTATTAAAATATCTAACTTTAGATAAACATTTTCTAATGTAAATAGAACTTTTTAAATAGGTTTTTATTTTTATTTTTTGTTTTTTATTTTTAAAATTTTTTATTTTGTTTTTTATTTCTTATTTATGAATGAATCCTTATGTTATGGTTTAGTTTCAAACTTTAAAAAATTTTATTTAAAAAAATGTTTTTATCAATTTCATTTTATTTAGAAAAGGATCATGCTTTATAATGGTGATGTGGATATGGCCTGCAATTTCCTTGGAGATGAATGGTTCTTAAAATCCATGAACCTCGATGTAAGTCCTTTTATAATTTTTTTTTTTTTTTTTTTTTTTTTTTTCATTTTTTATAATATCAGGAAGGCTAGTTTGAATAAAAAAAATATATATTTATTTAAAATAATAAATGAAAAATGTATTAGTATTTACATTTGCTGCTGATAAAAAAGATGGCGTCTATTTGAAAAAATCTTCCTGGTGTCTGAAGAATGTTTGGTAGTAGAAATGTATCTGTGTGTGTGTTACAGAGTGATACACATACTGACCACTAAACCTTACGGCTATGTCACAAGGAAATATCGATACATGTTGCTTCATTGAAGTTAAGCAATGCTGTGCCTTATCAGTACTTAGAATGGGAAAACCAAGTGCTCTAAGCTAGCGGTCATCGACCTTTTTGTTTTTGAACTTCCTGAACCACTAAATGTATAATTTAAAATTTAGCAAACCACTAATATGAATTTAGAAAAAATATATTTAAATACATTGATATGATAATCAGAAAACTTATTTTATTAATATGAAATGCACCAAAAGTAACAAAGTTATAGTGTAATTATTTAAATTTAAATAAAAAAAATTGAAAATTTGAAGTTTATTCAAGTATTACGTTTTTAGTGTTTTGATATTTATTTCTGTTTGTTTTGAAATTAGTTTGTGTATTTTTGGCTCTAATGACGTCACTGCAAGAAGGAGAGCTGTGTTTATTTCAAGTTGAGACCAGTACTGAGTTTTAATTCCTGTGACAGATGAAAATGTTGAAAAGTGAATCAAAATTTTCATTGGTTTTTCATGGTGATGGGTATTCACTTTTTATAGATATTTTTTAGCTTTGAGACTGTAGTCACAAGATAGATCAGTACAGCTTATCTTTTTAATTCATGTATAAATTACTATCTTCAGTGTTATATTATGGCTGAATGATGTTTTTTTTAAATTTTTTTTTTTTTTTATCTTTTTCTTTTTGTTTGGGGTGGAGCATCCTACCGGATGCCAGACATTCTCCTGCTATTTCAGAGACTCCAACCGAGAGATCTTTTTAGGATTCTAACTTTTCCAATTGTTTAGATCTCTCTTGCACTTGGTTCACTGAGTATATTCGCCATGTAGATTTTGAAATTCTTTTTCATGAGCTCAGTTTCTCCTATGATTACTGGAGTGATGGTAATCTTCGTAAGATTCCATTTCTTTTCATGTCGTACATAAGACCTTGGTATTTCTTTATCTTCTCCCTCTCAGCTCTGTTAAAGTCAGCATCATTAGGGACACTGACTTCAATTAAGGTTACCACTTTCTCCCTCTTGTCCCATATCACTGTCAGGTTTAACAGCTCCGTTTTCTAGGTAGGTAGTAGCTGTAGGGATTGCACAGTCATAGTGGATGATGTATAACTTATTTATAACAGTTCTTTCTAGTATATCACATTTATGTGCTTGTATTAATTTCGAGATTACATAACGTCTTCAATATACAATCCATAATACGTTTTGTTACTTGTCATTTTTAATCTGAAGCTTCATAAAAATTGAAATAAAATTTCAATTCTTCTGCGGATCATAAAAAAATTTTGCACGGACCACCAGTGGTTTGTGGACCATCATTGGCGACCACTACTCTAAGCAATGCCTTCTTCGTATTTGTTATAAGTGTAGCGGCCATCATGCAGGCCTACAAGAAAAAAGAATAGGGATCATGCCGTGTGTTGTCCATCGAGAAGAGACTCTGGATTAAACCCAGAGCGAACTGCTTACAAGAGAGAAACTTGTTTTGTTTTTATACGATGATCACCGTTTTGTATAAGTAAATTCTCAGTGATATAAAAAGAGGAAGAATTTTTCTCCCCAGGGCAGAGCGAAAATCTGATGCAGTGACTTTGAATCACGTAAAGTATTGTGAGAGACGCAAGAATTCTATACTAACTGATGACTAAAACAAACTGGCCATCGTAACATTATACAGATTGATTGGATGTGGCTTTGTTTGTTTTTTTTTGTTTTTTTTTTATAGTTTATTATATTGGATTATTACCAAAATAAACTTCCCTTGAATATAATTTTAAAAAAAAAATTTTTTTTAATTTTAAAAATTAAAAAAAAAATTTTTTTTTTTTTTTTTTTTTTTTCTTTTTAAAAATTTAATTTAAAATAAATGTTATTTAAAAAATTTTTTTTTTGTGAAAACAGGTAAAGGTGCCGAGAAAACCTTGGTATTATAAAGCTGAGGATGGGACAAAACAAGTAGCAGGATTTGTGACCGAATACGATAACGTAACTTTTGTTACAGTCAGGGTATGTTGGTTTATTTTTATATTTGCTCCAAATTGCTTTCTAGTAAGAAATGCCCTCTTCCCCTTGTAGCACTATGGCGGCCTGATTCTTCGACCCCAGCAGATTATCCAACTAGCAATTTCTCACGCAGGCAGTTGGAATCTCTTTGCCGCAATTCATACCTTCTCCTCTTTCTCATCCCCATCTTATTAACCGTACTCGTAAAAATTATTAAAATAAAATTGCAAACACAAAATAACAGCTTTCAAAGGTTTTATTGTATACAGTATGCATCATTCCCCACCCATTCCCATAGGGGAATCGGGGGCATTCATAAAACCAACCACTCTTTTCCAGTCTAGAAAGAAAGAGGAAGATTTGATCAGCTTATTTGCCAGGTATCAATAGCGACTATCCTGTCACTTAGTTCTAATTCTAAAACTTTAAACTCCTCATAGAATTTTCCACTCTCTTACTTAATTTTAACCTTACATGGAAATTCCAGATTTTAACCCTACTTTCACACATCTGCATCTAAATATTGCTACAACCTTTTCTCCATTTTAAATTATTAAAAATCAACTCTGTACATTGTTATTTTCCCTTCTAAAATCGGAATATTGACTGGTCTTGTGTTAGACAATGTCTGTCTGATGCTGTAGGCAAAGTCATGGTTTGACACCTGTGAGTTGAGAGACAAACGGCTGATTTTCGTAAAAGCAATTATCATCAATTGATAGCAAAAAGGAGTAGAACATAAAAGACAATATTTAAAAAAAATTTTTTTAAACTTTAATTTTTATTTTGTAACTGTTAAGTCTGATAATAAAGATAAAATTGACGAGAATTGATCCATGGACGACCAAGTATGAAACTTAATACAACCTTTATTAAAACAATTTACAAGTTGGAAGATGATTTAAAAACTGCTGGATTTGCGATTTGTCCGGTGTTCTCTGCAGCAAGTTTGTTATGGCCAACCTCCTGTTTCCCAAAGTGCAATGTGCGTTCAATGGCAGATAATTTGCGCTGTCATGGAGTGCAAGGGAGATAACTCTGCCATGCATATTATTTTAGGCTGAGGGCCTAATAATAACAGAAATTAGCAAATTTGAAATTAAAAAAAATGAAGAAATTAAAACATACTAGTCAATAACTTAAGAATAACAAATTATCAAAAAGAAAATGTCCACAATATGTAAAAGATTTTTACATAAAAGTTAAATTCTAGACAAGTTAAAATGTTGATGTAAACGTTTACTTTGTCCAATTCTAAATGATCCGTTTCAACTGCCAAATTTGTAGATATTAGTGTTAGGATGATTAATCGGAATGGTGAATCGGAAAAATCAGAACTTTTGGGGATATCAGAATCGGAAAAATTTGAGCCTAATTTTTTATTCCAAAAATGATTCTTTTAATTGTTTTTTTTTTTTTAACTTAATTTTTCATTACTGCTACTAATGATAAAATGATAAATATTTATTGTTTTTAAAACTACCAGTAAAACTAAAATCTATATCGACTTTAGGTAAAAATGGAACCAGGAGAAATGGTACGAATGGATAAATAAGAAAAAAATGGCACAAGTGAAAAATGTAGATGAAAATCTCCGAATGAGTTTATCAAATAACTATTTTCAATCAATTACTAGGAAACGATTAGAGAAACATTAGTTATAAAGATCTATTCAAGTAATTGTTATGGCCCTGTTTAGGGGCGGGAATGAGAACACAGACACAGGGTTTAGGTAAAACAAATATATTTGAGAAAAGTATATACAACAGAGGAACAAGAGAAGTAGTGCGTCAGTACTGACTGCCAGTGTAGACTGGGGTTGCACTCAAACGCTGAGAAGCCTATGCTTCCTGCACCTATTTAGAATGGACGAGTCCAAAATGTTTGTTACAAGTATAACACCATAACACCCCCTTCCCAAGCTTTACCTCCTTGGATTGATTTTGATAAGATCTAGAGACTTCCGTTTCCTTTTAGATTGCCATTTTTCTGGGGCTGCTTGGGGTACTGGTATGTCAAAAGTATTGAATATGATGTGATGTCCATAACTTCTTCTACCTGGGGGGAAAGCTGTCAGTGTCATCTAACAGTCGTTTCCTAATTTGATTTAGGTGTCTCTTATGAGAGAACTGAGGTCCTTGGATTATGTAAATCATATTTCCAATTCTCTTTTCTATCATACCAGGTTCTCAAAAAGACGTATTATTTTTAAACATCTTGAAATATACTCTGTCCCCTGGGATGTATTGCTTTTTGGTACAATAGAGGTTCGACCGTGTTTGGTCTGTTTAGGCAGTAATTTGTCACAAACGGATCTCACTTTTTGCGCAAACATCATCTTTGTGGGAGATAATGAGGATGGTATGTTAACGTTTGGCGTGATCCTGTACACTTGTAAAAACTGCTGCAGGGCCGTTTCATTGGGAGTGCTGCAAGCTTGTTTCAAGGCTCTTTTTAGTGTCCACAAAGTGTTCCGCCTGGCCGGTTGACCTAGGATGATACGGGGGAGTCATGATGTGTCTGAT
The DNA here is from genome assembly GCA_963556195.1 of Sepiola atlantica. Lineage (NCBI taxonomy): Eukaryota > Metazoa > Mollusca > Cephalopoda > Sepiida > Sepiolidae > Sepiola > Sepiola atlantica. The sequence goes on along the minus strand of OY744517.1, from coordinate 165,261,135 downwards.
CTGAAAGATCTCACAGAACTCTTTGAAGTTGGAGGATGTAAACTGCGTTCTGTTGGCACTGACCAAACAATCGACTACCCCAAAACGGGCAAACAATTTGTGAAGAAAGTTGATTGTTACCTCCGTAGTGGGTTTTTTACATTGTAACACTTCAGGCCACTTGGAAAAACTATTGATGACAATTAGATAGTAAAATCCCTCCAATGGGCCCGCAAAATCTACATGTATCTTTGACCAAGGTCGGGATGTCTTTGGCCACGGACTATGTTTGATATGAAGTGCCTTTGCCACCAAGGCACAGCCTTTACACGTATTTACGACGTTCTCAATGTCCTGATCCATTCTAGGCCAGTACATGAAACTCTGCATCAAACTCTTCATTCTGTTTTTCCCCAGATAGCCAACGTGAAAATCCCTCAGGATTCTCTTTTGTAACTATTTTGGAATGACGACTTGCAGGGAAGCGATCGTGGTGTCTTCTTGTGGCTCTCTCTGTCTTGGCACTAGTCTAGACAATTCATCCGCATGATAGATGTTTTTTGATGGTAAAAACTCCATTTTGAAATTATAGTTAAATAAAATGGTTCACCATCTCTGTAATCTATTCACCGTATACACCGGCAGGCCTTTTTTCGAACCGAAAATGGTGATTAGCGACTTATGGTTCGTCTGTAATGCGAACAATCTACCGTGCATATAGCAGTGGAACTTAGTTACAGCAAAAATTATTCCTAACACCTCCTTCTCAATTTGGAAGTACTGCTTCTCCGCCGGAAGCAGGGTCCTTGATGCATGTGCGATGGGTTTATACGTTCCATCCAGCATTGCATCAAGAATGCACACTCCTAATCCATATGAACTAGCGTCGCTAGTCACTATTATGTCTAAGTCTGGGTTGTAATGCGTAAGAAATTAATCCAATGTCAGCATTTCAATAGTTTTGTCGAATGCCACCTGGCATTCGGGCATCCACTCCCAAACCTTATCCTTTTTCAATAGTTCATTCAGTGGAGCGCGTAGATTATGCATCTCTGGGATAAAAGCATGGTAGTAATTTGTCAATTCCAGAAAGCTCTGTAGTGCTGTGACGTTTTCTGGCGCCGGCATGTTCTTAATTGCGGTAGCCCGTTCTGGGTCCGGCCTTCTGCCGTCCTTGTCTATTACCCAGATATTTGTTTTTTTTCTAAAAAAAAAAATCACATTTTTCCTCTTTAACTTTTAACCCATAGTCCCGCATTCGCGAAAACACCTGGTTGACATGTTTCCGGTGTTGTTCTATGTCTCTATTGTTGATTAGAATGTCGTCAAGGTATGCAATAGCAAAATCAAGTTCGCCCAACATGGTATCCATCACTTGCTGAAAAATTGCGGGAGAAACTTGGACCCCGAAAGCTAGCCATTAGAACTTGTATAAACCGTGATGCGTATTTATACACAACATCTTAGAACTCTCTTCTCACATGGGTATTTAAAGGTACGCTTTACTCAGATCTATTTTCAAAAAAAATCTGCCTTCATTTAATTTTGAGAAAACTTCCTCCGGGCTATGCAGTGGGTAATGATGATCTTTTAGTGCTGCATTTAATCCCGTTGAAAAATCTGCACACATGTGAATCTCTTTTGATTTCTTTTTTTTCTTTATAGGTACGGAACCATAACAGTAATGTACCCCCCCCCCCCCCCTCAAAGTGTACTTTTTCTTTTGCGAAAATATATGCACACATTACATGGGGTATTTTTTTCAGATTATCCTAAAAACCTAAGAACTCTAAAATTAAACATTTAGAAATTTGAAAAGAATCTGAATCGGGGAAAAATATATATCAGAAACATCAAGAAGTTTTATCAGATGTTCTGCAAGCTTGGCAGACCGAATATGGGTGTTTTTATGTTGATTCCCCCAAAAGAATAAAACTAATTCTGCTGTTGTTAAATGTTAAACAATCATAAATAACGTTTCTTTTTCTTTTTATCTTCTTCTTAGGGAGCTGGTCACATGGTTCCAACAGATGCACCGATTCAAGCATTGGGATTATTTCAGAAGTTCATACAAAATGAAGATTTCGAATATTAATATCTGTTATGCAATTATTTTTTTAAATTTCCCTATTTTTTATATTTTGTTTACATACTTTTTTTTTTTTTAAATGGAAATTTATACACAAAATTGGTCTATCCGTTGTATTATTTTAAAACATTTTGATACAATTTTTGTTTGAATTTTTGGGATGAATATATATATATATATATATATGTGTGTGTGTGTGTGTGTTAAACTAATATATACGAGTACAATATGATAAAATAAGTAAAAGTATTGAATAAGTGACAATTTTTAAGGTAGTCAACTTCATCTGATGTGGCTCATTTATTTGTAAAAAAAAAAAAATAAATAAATAAAAAAATAGATAATTTTCTTCTAATTATCTTTATATGAAACATTCTTTATGTAAATGGTAAATCCACATTGTTTAATATTTTAGAATGTATCGATATTATAAATTGTTGACAGTAATCATTATTTTTATGATTATTTGGCGATAATTAGGATTAAATGGTGGTTAAAAACAATTATTTTAGGGACTGTAAGTATGTAGGTATGCGTAAAATACTAGGAATATTTTTTTAAAATTAAAATAAAGGTGGTTTCCCTGTAAGTTCATTGAATCCTAAGTTCTGGTCAGTTCTGTTGACAACTATGATCAAAGAAATCTGGAAAGATGTCTGTCCGTGTGTCCAGCTAAAAGTCAAAATCTTCATAAAATAGACCCATAAAGCTGATATATTCTTTTTTGCCATTGCCTCGGGCAAGGTATAGGTACTTTTTTTTTTTTTTTTTAATGTTCATTCACCAGGAACAGAATTAGTCAGGTGAGGTCAACATTTAGAACGATTTATTTTTATTTTTTAAAGTTATTATCTAGTAATTCATCAACAAATTTTTTTTCTCCAATTGCCAGAGAGGGAGAAGGGATATTTTGTTGTGCATGACCCCCCCCCCCCCCCCATCCTCCCCAGATAATGTCGGCTAACCTTGCTAGTTGTAAATAAAGCTAAAATAAATAGCTTATATTCAAAACTCAGCCACTCTTTCAGATATGGGTTTTTATTTTTTCTGCAGATTGTTTATTTTTAGTGACCCACCCCCAATTTTGATTATTCAGTTCTCTTCTAGATTAATGGTTCCTTCAAGAAATACCCTTTATCTTTGATTTAGGAGCTCAAATGAGCTCCTAAATCAAAGATAAACCATAAATCTAAACTTTGGCCTATAAACTTTAATTCTAGCCCAAAATAACTTTCAAATAGACATTTTACAGGATTTTTCATTTTTATCGATCTATTTTCTTATCATCTAGCTATCATCTTCTTCTTTTATCTAATGTATAAAATTAGGTTGCTCAAATTTTAAAAGTTGGACCTAAATAGCATTTAAGCCGCCAAATCAAACTTTGATTCTAACTAACCAATTTTCCATGTCATTTGCTATAATCTAACATACTTCGCTACATGTGATTTAAGAAAATGATATTAATCCAACCCGGGATGTGATAATAAATATATGAAGATTCTTAAATAATAACCTTAAAAGAAAATTCAGCTAATGGGAATAACTTTTACTAAATGAATAAGTGTAATTCACCTTAGCGGTCCTTACTTGCTTTTAACATAGACATAGTTACAAAACACATTTTGAAACTAATGAATCCTGGGCAACGCCAGGTAGTACAGCTAGTATACTACTAAAACTCTGATGTTGCTTGCTTGTTTGTCTTTCATACAGGGTCGGATGCAAACCAATCCTCTTGTTCACTCTTCCTCTTCCTCTTCCTCCCCCTCCCCCCCCCCTCCATTCTTCTTCTCTTTTCTTAAGGCAGTTACACATCTAATGTCGAAGAAGCTATTGTAAAAATACCATTTTTACAGTTTAACATTCATGCTGTTTTTTATTGAATGAAAGGTCAGCTTCATGTGTTGATTAAATCTCATTGCTAACTTACGCTTATTAAAAACAAAAAGAAAGTTGGTAATATTTGCAAATCATGTTGAGTTGATTGTACAAGGCGTAAATGTTCGTCAAATGGAAAAGTTTTTTTTAACAAATTAATGAGAATTCATTCATTTTTGAACATTTGCTGTTTGTAATTATGGATTATCAAAATGATGGGCGCCTTAATATTCTGGTTCTGTGAACTTTTATAACTTTTTATAATTTTAGTAACTGATCATGAATCAGTTACTAAATATATACCAGTTGGGAATTTAATTAATGAAAATTATGGAGGTGTATGTGTATATATATATATATATATATATATATATTACTAGGGTGAGTTGAAAGTTTTGCAACATTTTGGCACAATTTAGTAGCTCCTGGTGCTTTTTGCCGACATTGTGAAAATGACAAACAAAACAAGAGTCTGAGATCGCCTTATAAACTCAGAGTGCTACTCGTAACTGCACCAGTCTTAAAAAGTTGTTGCAATGTTGGTAGTGGTGAGACACAAAACAATGCAGAAATAAACAGATGAAAACGATTCTCAGCAGACAACAATGTAAAATGATTTATTTAAAACGTAATACAATGGATGATTAATAAACTGTGGTAATAATGGATTTAATGTGTGATTTGTAAACCGTGATTGGTAGCATCCATCTTGAATTTCATCCCATAATAATGGCCATAGCAAGGACAGACAACTCTGCCTCAATGTCTCTCACCAAGGGCAGTTAATCCTGCTTCGAAATGTCTCTGAAAATTGTACAAAAGAGAAAACATTCAGTAAAAAAGGAGGACAAGAATAGACTTCAATAGAAATAGATGAAAGAAATGGACACGTATATCAAATTCTTAGAAAATAAAATGGAACAAGAATTTTTTGCTTTTCGACCAGCAATAATAAAAGGAGGGAATGGTATTGGTCCCTTTTTTATCCCCTTCTCCCCTTCCTTTTTTTTTTTTTTTTTTTTTTTTTATTAAGGTCTGCAGTAAAAATGAAGGTCAGCAGTAACTAATTTAAAAAAAAAAAGAAGAAAAGAAATTTCTGAAACCATTCTAAGGGCTGCTTATGGTAGTTATTATATTGACGATAAAAAATACATATATAATCATCATGGTCCAGTTGTGTTAATGAAGATAACAATACTGTATAACTGACGAGCAGGTAAATTCAATGACTATTACACTTTTCATCTGTGACTTGGCCTCAGAATCCACATATTTTAGGCATAGCCAACCGTGCCTGTTCGTTAGGATCTTTGCAACCCAAACAAAATTTCTTGACTTATCTGTTACTGTACTGCGATCAACTACACCCTCACCATTACCAGCTTCCACAGCATTATGCCCCGGTTTGAACCACGTGAAGCACAAGTTCCTGAATGAGATTATGTTGCTTTTAAATTGCACACTGAATGAAGCAATGCACAACATGTCCGCACACAAACTACCAACCATAGCTGCTACCTTCAACGGCTTGAACTGCTTCATTCAGCCACGTCGTAAACTCATGCATATGCAAACACTGCAAAACCTTTGACTCACTCTTGTAATTTTGCTTAATGACTTTCACGTTTAAATGAGTTTCTTTGTCAATGAAAATTGCTATTTTTGTATTAGAAATAAAGAAAATTAATAAAACGATGATTTATCTTATGTTTTTTTTTTTTGTTTCTTCCCTTTTTTTGTAAATATAAAATATGAACATAAATCAGTCATGAGACTGCATACCTTTGCCTGACAATGTAAGGATAGGCCTAAGTCTTATCTGGGCCTTACTTCTCGATATTGTATAAAGAATTTCCAAAGTTATACCATGGAAACTATCAAACTCATGATTATATAAGATGTAGGACTTCATTGACTACAATATGAGCCAAGTAGCAAGTCTCTACACTGAACAGAACCAAAGTTATCTGTGAGCGTTGACCTAGATATTACAAAGCAACATTTTTGGTGATAACTTGAGTTTTGTTCACCATAGAGACTTGCTACTTGGTTCATATTGTACCTTGAACCGTGAGGTCGAAACTTTAACAGAATTTCAATTTCCGATTTTTTTTCCAAATTTGATGTAAGGATACAATGCTTTTTGATAACAATAACCACCATGCAAAAATTTCAGCCTGGTCTGATAAATAGTTTTTGAGTTATCAACTTTTCCATGGCATAACTTCGGGAATACTTCATACAATATGAAGAAGTAAGGCCCAGATATTATATAACCTATCCTTACGTTGTCAGGCGAAGGTATGCAGTTTCACAACTGACTTATGTTCTTGTCTTTCAATTTGAACGAATGGAAATCTTTGTGTTAAATGTCTGTTTTTTTTTTGTTTTTTTCCTCTTTCCTTTTGATGAAGTGTGTGTGAGTGAGAGAGAGAGAGAGAGAGGACGTTTTGGACAACCCATCATCTCTCAGGCTGGATATGACTCGTTTTATCTTTTTCAGTGAATTTCTAAGAGATACGTAGTGGACAGAGCTATGCGCCTGAAATATCATTTCATGATATTTGGTGTCCGGACAATGACATCATCAGGGATGTGAATTTTCCGCTTTTTAGTGGAATTCCCTTTTTTTTTTTTTCCAGAAAAACCGGATTTCTACTTAAATCACTAGAACCTCTCATAGATATGAATTCTCTGCTTTTTGGTCTAAATCAACTTTTTTCTTTAAATAAGAAAAACCTGATTTCTGTCAAATCGCTAGAGCTTTACCTCCTCAATGTTTTGTTGCTATTTGGCTGGATTTTATTTCTTTTTCTCTTTCTTCCTCTCTCTCTCTCACTTTACGCAGTCCTTTGTTGTACACTACAAGATCTTTCAAGCTGCACTAGCTGGGCAGACAAGGCAGTGTTGGATCGTATGGTCCTCCCATGCACGTTCACAGACGGCCAAGTCAAGGGGATTGTATGAATGTCCTTGCAAAGAAAATTTTTTGTTTATTTTGTAATTTTATTGTTTTATTATACACTCAATCGCTAGTCGGAGTGTAAACATGTACTAGGCGGCATGTTTAGTAGGCTGTGTAGTTGTAATGCATGTGAATAACAGACTTGCTGCAAGTGAGTAATATTTAATAAAGAGGAGAGAGACCACACAGACAATTGGAAATATGTCTGGTCTGGAGTTTGGATCACCCAGAATTTGATTTCTCCTTTGAAAAAAGTAATGGTTCTACAGATATAAGGTTCCCTGCTGTGGTTATGACTCACTTGAGATTTTCCAAGAATAATAGCCGGCCAGATACTGGACCTCCTATGCATTAGGTTTTTATGTTCATAGATAAGGCTGGTCATTATTTTCAAGTGGTTTAACTGGGTGGTCTGCCACAAATGACCAGTGATATATATATTTATATATTCCAGCAGGGGGGGATGGTAGTTGGCCTTCTGGGCGTCTCATTGTCAGTTGGAGTTTGTGTGCCTCACACAGAGAGATGGGCCCTGGAGTTCTTAGCTAATGGATTGTGTTTGGTTGGACTTGTTTTGATTTGGTCGGACTAAGAATTTTCATTTGCAAGTCTGTTGTTTAGCAGAAGAAAATGAGTATCATTGTAGCCTCCAAAAAATAAAACTTTGTTACTTGTGTAAACTGGAGTTGTGGTTTTATTTGGAAGGAGAATTGTTCTGTTGCAGCACTGACTAAGACCACAGAGTTGACACTGCAACCGGTGTCGGAATCGAGTAACGACTTTGGACCAGACTTTGGACCAGTATGAACTCCACTTCGTGCCGATCACCGTGGCAATAAACAAATAGATCGAAATTCATCTAGGCCGGGATGGCGACGATGATGATGATGACGTCGCCGATCTGGTCGTCTCGTCCAGCTACAAACACACTCTCACGTTGAAACTGTTTATATCAGCGAGCGATCACTGTGAGAACAACAACCGGTTGGCTCTGTGGGTGCAAAAGATCATTCAAAGCAGAACAAAAGGAAAAGAACAATGTTCAACAACTCGGTCTGGGTTTTTTTTTGTATAGAAGAGTAATTATTAATAAAATAAAAGAATTGATTTTACATTGGTCAATGGTAGGATTAATGTCTACCGTACTCGTAAATGTCTTTAGCAAAGGTTGTTATTTCGCTAGTTCTTTGTGTGTGCGAATTCTTTACACAAGTGGTTGTTTAAGTCACAAATTAACGGGCGAAGGCAGTGGCTAGAATTTCGACGCACGCCACTTCAGTCTCTCCCAGGCGTCAGTTCAACTCTCTCTGTCTTGTGCGTGAAAAAAACACATTCTTTTATTGAAGATGTCTATCGTCGTACACACCCCTTCTCTGCCATCTTACTTCCTGCATGTCTTCCTCTCTCAAGGAGGGTGGGGACGGGCGCCTCACTCTTTTTTTTTTTTTTAAATAAATGGGATTTCTTTTTAGCCCATCATTATCACCAAAAACAAACGCTTTCTCATTCTGCCACACAGCTGGAGATGTTCTGTGCCCGGCTTATAATTAACGATGACAGGCCAAAATAGATCTCCATCAAGTGGGCTCTCCCACGTCATGACGTCTTCAAAACAACCGTCACAGAATCGTGGTTCTAAAACGCGCCATTCACCCCAAACAATAATATCGCTTTATTGATATTTCAGAATTAAATTTGCGATATGGAATTCTCTAATCTCTACCTTCCATCTGGCAACTGTCTCCTCGCCTCTGGTGTTAATTGATTTTGAATATCTTACACGATTCCGCGATACTAGCTGGCGTCTCGTTCTGTCGTTCGAATAAGTTTGTTTCTACGTCAAATATATACTAGTTTTATATCTACACTTCGTCTCGTCACAGGGCCCTCAATTGGTGTAGCATCATCACCAAGATGCATACTAACGCATCACCAGGGTACCTGATCCCCATGGGGCCCCGGATACTTTGTCACACCAGCACAATGAGTCAACGATCACGGCCTGTGCAGTGAGCACACACAGACGCACGCTCACAGGGGTAGTAATTAATATGACCCTATGTAGTGCATGATGTAATATGAAAAACTGACTCTAATTAGATTTATGTTATATTTTGTTACAGTGTTCTGGGTTGCAGTAAGAGGACTTATTACTGGGGTTGGGTGGGTGTTAGTCACTCCTATTCTCACACTGAAATTAGTAAGCAAAGAGAAAACGGTTGACTGGATAAAATATAAAAATTGCTGAATGTAAACAAAACGTACCTATAATTTCTTAAAACATGCATCAATAATCGAACTAAAGAGCATACAAAGCAGAATTCTATAAACAGCTTTTGTTTTACTGGCCATTGAAATCGGGGAAAATCTAAGGAAATGTCCTCTTATGGAAATATTCAGAAGGAATGCTGTATCTTGGATTCAATCATCGCAAACTACCGAAAATTTATGAGAGATATCTGGAGTGAATATTTCCATGATGAATGTCATTGTCTCCTAAGAATATCTTATTTTAACTAACAGTCATCAGAAGTATATCATATACTGCATATGGCTGTGAAAGAGCGAAGAATGACAGAAACGCATTGCCAGTGAAATTTAAAAAAAAAAAAAGAATTATCTCCGTTACAGTTGAGCTTTTTAGTTCATTATTTAAAATTGTCTCCACTGTAATAGTCTTCCTTGCGGCAGAATAATTATTTTCGGAAGGAAACTGGAGTGAATTACACTTTTATAGTGTAAAGAACATGCTGCAAAGAAAAAAAAGAAAAACTGCTAGTCAGAATCAAATATCGATTTGTTAGATGCATTGCTATTTAGATTCAACATAGACAGTCTGACAAGATAACTTTATATATTAGCTGTGAGCAAACAAAAAGCTCCTGTTAAATTGCTTGTATACATCTGATGATTTGGGTTCCCAGAGCGGTGTTCACACATACACAGAATATCAGGGTAATGGGTCAGTATGTACTCAAATGTCACCTCAACCTTGTAGCCAGAAGAGGACGTGACGTCACATGGCTCAAGAGGGAGGGAGTGAGAGATGTAGGCAGTCGGTTGGAAGTCTCAGAGCAAACCGGGCAGGTAAAGATGACTTAAGATCGACGATAAACAAAGAGGCCAAATATCCATAGCTGGCAGAAGAGAAAGCAACACCAACATCTCAATAAAAAGGCACTTTCTTCAAATTGATGATTTCTTCATAGAAGGAATTGTCAACACGAGGTAGGATTTAATTGTGCTGTTATGATTTGTGATTGCATTGATAACAACCATTGTATTTTATTTGGTTGCGACTTGTGAAACATTTAGACCTTCCCTTGGAGGGGAGGTAATGTAACACTCTATCTTTGATCTGACTATTGAAGACTGCCAAAAACTTATGAAAAGTGAATATTCCATCAGACAAGTCTGACGATAGATCTGAGTCTTTGATGGTCAAGCAACAAAGGAGGACATTTTGGTCAATCGAAAATAGGTTATGTTTTTAGTAAAAAAAATTTTTGCACTAACAATCATCACGGATTGGTATTTGCCTTAAATGACTGGTGAAATAGAATTAAGTATGTACTTTGTATTCATTATGGCTGTCACTCGAATCGAGTATACAGGTTTTCAGGGGCTTCATTTCTGAGTTTTCATATAGAATATATCTGACCGACGAGCAAAGAACACATTTAGATATACAATATCAGTTTATGAGAGAAAGCGGGGGGGGGGGGGGTTCAACTGATAGTATACTGGTAGACAATTCAGAAGGTAATCCACAGAAGAGTTAAATAGTTCAAATTGTAATAAAGTTCTCTCTGTATGAGAATGCTGGTAAAATAACTAAGAGTCATTCAGTTCAGTCAGTATAGGACACAGAGGGGTTGAGTTCTTGATACACGGGTATCGCTACACAATCTTCCTGCGAGATCACAAATCCAGGATATTAAGTTAATAACCACAGGCAGTAGGAAACGAGTTGGAGTATGATGCGTTCATTCCAGTTTGTTGGACGAGAATGACAATGGCAGTTTTTATCAATAGGACGAGCTGATAGGATAATTCAAATTCAACTTTTTCCCATTCACAATGGAAAAGAGTCAGAATATTCAAATTGTTCATATCAGGCTTTGAATTAACTTGAAAATCAATTTTTTTCAGGGCCCTTTTTGGCCAATCTTTTATGTAAAACGATAAAGGCTTTTTTCCTTTCTTTCTCCTTGTCTTCTTCTTCCTTTTATTTTTTATTTTTCTTCATAGATGTAGTCCGACCGAAGTTTAGGAAGAAACTGTGAAAAACGTATCTAAGTTTCCACGGTCATGTGACTGAGTGCGTAGGTGGATGATATGGGTGTATGGCTTGACAGTCAATTCTGGTGAAAAGGTCGGATGTACTTAGAGCCAAGGTCGCTGGGTGCGTCGACTTTTACTTGGTAGGATGATGAAATATAAAACCCATGATCGGCGACAATATGAAATAAGAAAATAAAATCTAAAAATGTATCCATGTGCTTGGTCGGTATTTTGTCTAAGAAAATGTGTTTGTAAAATCTTAAATTCGAATAATGGTACGACGTGGCATTATACTCGTGCTGGTCAAAAAAATAGAACATATGTATAAAACTGTAAAAATCATTCCGTTTGAGATAATTTTAGGCTTTTAAATTGTGTAGGCGAAATATTCTATATGTAAATAACAATTACAACTATTTTTAATCATTTGTCATATTTGCATATATCAGACTTGATTGTCACAGAGTAGTTTATTGTCACATTAGGAAATTCAACGTTTCAATTTAATAGAACATTATTCGTTGAGTAATCTCAAACTCAAAAAATTTATGTGTTTAAAAAGATTTTGCAAGTAATTTAATCATAATCTCTCATTCTTATTGAGGACAATCTGTGAGATGTGCAAAGGTAGTAGGTTTTTCTTTGCGAAGCTTCCTCTTCATCTGATCCCACAAGGCTTCAATAACGTTAAAATCTGGCGAGTTCGCCGGCCATTCAAGAACAGGGATCGATTGTTCTCGGAGCCAGGAAGTTGTGGACTTGGCAGAGTGTGTCGGTGCCAAGTCATGTTGAAAAATGATGTATGTGGCGTCACTGTCAAACTGATTATCCAGCACTTACAGTAAATTAGCTTCCATGATATCTTGGTACACTGTTGCGTTTACATTTCCTTTGATGAAGCAGAAATTACCAACACCCTTAGCACTCATACAGCCCAAAACCATGCAAGACTGCGGGAACTTCACAGACTTCTTGACGCATTCTTGGTTATACCGTTCCGTGGATCTTCGCCAAACACGTGGCCTTTGGTCGCCGAAGGAAATACAAAATCGAGACTCATCTGAAAAGATCACACGCCGCCATTCGTCTGTAGTCCAGGTTTGATGAGCAGTTGCCCATCGTAGCCTCTTCAACATCTGATTTTTGTTAAGGAGCGGTTTGGTGGCAGCTATACGATTTTGGTATCCCAGTTGCTGGAGCCTTCGGTAGGTAGTGCTTCGTGAAACGTCGGCACCAGAAGCCTGTTTCCACTTTTAGTAATGTGTCTTGTTGACTGTAATCGACTTTTCTTTGCCACCTTGTCCAGTGCCCGGTCTTGTCTTTCAGTGGTGCTTTTCTTTCGTCTGCATTTCTTGCAATTGCTGTTGGAAACAACCTTAACATCCTTCTGGAGCACTTTGGTCACTACCGATTTTGAACATCCGACCTTGGTTGCGATTTCCATGTGCGTTTTTCCTACTTCCCGCAAATCGAACATTCGCTGCTTCTCAAACAAAGATATGTCTTTAGAGCGACCCATAATGAGAGATTATGATTAAATTACTTGCAAAATCTTGTTAAACACATAATTTTTTTGAGTTTAAGATTACTCAACGAATAATGTTCTATTAAATTGAAACGCTGAATTTCCCAATGTGACAATAAACTACTCTGTGACAATAAAGTCTGACATATGCAAATATTACAAATGATTAACAATAGTTGTAATTGTTATTTGCATATAGAATATTTCGCCTACACAATTTAAAAGCCGAAAATTTTCTCAAACGGAATGCTTTTTACAGTTTTATACATATGTTCTATTTTTTTGACCAGCACGTGTAGATTAAAAATGAAATCAAATATATTAATATCATAAAAGAATTGAATGTAAAAATATAACTTTTTAAATTTAATTTATTTTGATTTATTTTTATTTCGATCTGTTAAAATCTGTAAATAAATTTATTTGCTATTATAAAAGTAATATTTAAACTATTTAAACAAAGGTTTTTTGTTTGTTTGTGACCTATTAACGGTATATTTCTTTTACCGTAAGCATCCTCTTATGAGAAGAAGGCGTAAATAAACACTGATGTTTGTTCGAGCTGTGCTCCAAATAGAATTTAACGTCATTACGTTTATGCTAGTCACGTTAAGAATTAAAAAAAATTGTATATGTATACAGGGCTTTACCTGCCCCATTAGTTTGGGAGCGACTCCCACTCCTAAAATAAAAGGAGCCGCTCTTTTCCCCGCTCCATCTGCATCTTAAAATAATCTGTTGAAAAATTCAACACATTTCCAACATTGTTTTCAAATAAGTCTCTATTTATTCCCCCCCCCCCTCCACACACACTTCTGGATAAAAAAATGGCTGCAGCAAAAAGGATTGCATATATATTGGAGAATGGGCTTCAACACGGCGTCACTATAAAAACATAAAAATAGAATATAGTCATATTTAAAGATTTTAACATATTTTTAAGAGACACCATTTTGATTGTGGTGAGTTTTTTTCCCATTTTCAACTTTTGTGATGATCTTTTGTTCTCTAACCAAAAAAATTAATCACCATTTCCCAATAGGAAATTTATTTCAAAGAACACGCAGCCCCGCTCCCTCTCCTCCAAAAAACTTGTAGCAGAAAAGACAATTATCAAAAGAATAAATGACGCAGTCTACCCATTAAGAAATATAACAACCAAAAATAAAGAGTTTGTAGTGAATGAGAGTTTGTTGTGACGTAGAAATGCGATGCGAACGAACGTAAGAAAGTTACTGGCTTGTTTAGTTGCTCTTTCCTTTTCACCACCCAAAAAAGTAAGGATTTCCAAACTAATAATTTTCGGACAATGGAAATGATTCCCGTTCGTTTGAAACGATAGAGTGAGCAAGCCAATGCGAAATTCTAAATCAAAATAAAAGAGAGAACCAAAAACTCAAGACGACAGATCCAGTCTGGCTAAGCCCATAAGAAGACTAGAACGAGACAGACTTCGGCAAGGGGAGATGCAATGAATAGTTAACTACCGGCAACCAACTCCTACACAACGTTTCTTGAACTCACACACACATTCTCACATGCTGACAATGGCCACATAAGCAAATGACTACTACACTCACTCACACGAGCTCTCATATATGTACACACTGATAAAACAAAGGCAAACCAAACACACACACAATGCTACACTGCCTATTACTCACACACGCATATTTACACTGACAAACATATAGACATGCGCACGTCTAAACATTCATGTCTTCTCAGACACATGGAACATTCTCTATCAAACACAAGTACATTAACTTTTTTTTTTAGAAACAAGTCACCGTTTATCAAGGCCCAAATGCCACTCGAGGATAAGGGTTATTGAGTTTGACAGGTGGACGGTGAAACATCAAGGGGTTTTGTAACGCTAGTTGTAAACTGGTCAGAAAATGATTTTTTAAGAGGATGGCTCAACAAGAATTTGTTTACATTGGACTTGAAAACCGCAATGATATAGTCTTCCAGGAAGCAGCCCCACGAAACTGTGTTCCAGAGACGGGCAGTTCTAGGAAAGAAACTTTGCTCATGGAAGTTCTGCTTAGTTCTCGGTAGACAGAGGGAGAAAGGGAATTCATTGACAGTGGTTGTAGCTAGACGAGTTTTTGTTGTGAATGTTTTAGAGGAGGCATAGATTTAAGCTCAGTCGAGCACCTGCCATGAAAATAACGATAGAGTAGAGAAAGACTAGCAACGTCTCTTCTATGAGAAAGAAATTTGGAGAGGAGAATAGGATATCGGCCACTTGATTTCAGAGTCGGTTTTGTACTTTGTCAAGGCAGGAAAGGATGCTTTGAGCTGCACCTCCCCAGATGTGGCAACAATACGTCATCTTAGGACGTATTTGACTCTAATACAGGTAAAGGATTGTGTTAGGAGTGAGATACTTTCTGGAGTGGTAGAATGATCCAACCATTTTGCCAGTGACCTTAACAACAGATTTGATGTAAGTCTTCCATTTCAGGTTTGGAGTGAAGGTCTTTTCTCAAACAAAAAATAAATCAGTCAGAATAAGTTTCATATTGTTATGAATATCTCGATTCAAAACTCAGCGATGACGGCAATATCCTTAGCGAAGTAGCGCATCATCACTAGCAGTGACCATCTAAAATCGAAGATCTACTGGACTGTTGTGAGACCCGTCGTTTTGTACAGCTCTGAGTGCTTGCCGACAACGAGGAGAGAGGAGAAAAGATTCGTCGTTATGGAAACCAAAATGTTCCGCTGGATGTCTGGAATTACACTTCTCAACCACGTCTGCAATGAGGATATCCGAAGGCACTACAGCATCGCACCGATTGAGGGGCAAGATGATAGAATGGCGGCTAGGATTGTTTGGACATGTGCTGAGGGTCAACAACGACACCGTTACAAAACTTGACTTTGTATTAGAAGTCGCCGGAAAGTGACCGAGGGGAAGGCCGATTACCAACTTCTTTTTACTCACTAAACTATTCCTTCTTCACTTGGAACGTTTCTGAACACTCTGAACTCTCAGTTATCACTAACTCTTTACTTTTGATTGTCCTAACAAGTTGTTAATAAAATCGATATATTTATGTATGGATAGACTTTGCCATTCTTTCTTTGATATTGCTTTATCTTCAACAGTCTAAATATAAATATCATAGACGAGGACAATAGTCCGAAGACAAAATAATATAAATACTGATGAAACTCGCCATTCCCAAAATTCGGATAACAAACGTTCTTTTTTGTTTTTTTAGGTAATGACGTCATCAATTAATTGCTTAGCAAAAAGTATTGATTGCAAAACAAAAAAAATCCAAGATTTTTTCTTCTTCTTTTTCTAGAATTTGCATATTCAATGACGTCATAAAATAACAATTGTTTGATGTTGTCATCAAGTTAAACTGTAGAACACATTTTCAGCAAATCTGTGGTGCATTATCTGGATTTCGTTTCGAGTTATACAAACAAAAAAAACAAGAAAATTTGAAGGGTCACTTATTCAGGTCAGTTAACGATCATTTCCTACGTATGTTTAGCATTTCTTCACAATCACATCGCAATGAAAAAGGCGTCTGATCGCTTTTTTATTTGTTTTTAAATAGGCCAATTTGGGGTATGGATACACCAATAGTCGTAATTTCTCAGAATTGCGATAAAAAATAAGTACAAGTTGTCGACGACTTACGACCACAATTGGTTACGACCAACCGGTCATAAAACGATTTGGACGTAAGTTGGTCCATGTTAAATTATCTATCTATCTATCTATCTATCTATCTATCTATCTATCTATCTATCTATCTATCTATCTATCTACCACCAAACGCGCCGAACGCACATGTGTTCACTTTTATTATATTAGATTATCAATTATATATTGTATCAGTTCTGTTATGTTTTTAATTTATAACATTGAACATTATAAAATAAGATACGGTGGGGAGATCACTGCACAGGTGGTACACATGTATAGAAACTAATGGGAATTTCTGCAGTTTAGTTTTTGGTAGTACCCCCCTACCCCATCTAACCCCATCTAGTACCGGGTACCAACATGGTTTTACACTAAATGTTATCTCTGACCCCCTTCTCAACTAATACCAGGTACCATCATGGTCTTGGACTGTCTTCCATACTCCCCCCACCACCTGTACATGCTAATGGTACAAAGATTATCTACAGTGCAGAGTGGAAGAGGGATACTTTATTTAATTTGTAAAATCACCTAGCCATACTGCTAGTCAGTGAGAATAACTAGTATAAAAACTAGAAAACAATAAGATTGCCCCAAAACATCAATCATTGTATCTATTCTTGAACTGTTCTCTCTCTCTTGTCCTATTTTTTTCATTCTTAGTGAGTTCTTTTGGATAAAATAATGAAAAACAAAGGAAGAACAAGACATCAATTAATAAAGAAAAATAGCAAAATTAAACTGAGATAAAAACAATCTGAAAGATTTATTTTAAGCATAAATAAAAAAAATTGACATTAATATGGTTTTGAAAAATTGTACTATATCAAATGGTCTCTGTTTTAACATCTTATTCTTTGTGAAGCATTTTCAAATGAGATCATGCTTATTGAGTGTCGTGTTTTAAATGCACAGAATAGGGAAATGCTTAAATATAATAAATTTTAACATAAACCTTTAGTGACACAACAATGATTTTGAAGAAAATGATTGTTATAACCAACAAACACATTCACTCAAAAATGTACACAAAATACTTAAAATATCAAAATCAATCTTTTCCATATAACTCAGTATAAATGTGAATTACAATTTCCCATGAATGTAAATAAGTACAATTACATTTCTTGTAACAACTTTATTACATTGAGAAGCTTTATTTAGAAAACAAAAAAATTTAGAAGCATTTTAAACTATTGCTGCAGAAATATTTACTTGTATGCTAATTAATCTTAATTATTAATCAACAGACAAGTGAATGCTGCCACAGTAATAGTTTTGCCAAGTGGAAATAAAAAAGGTAAAGGCGTCACCACTTTTCTTAATGACATCATACATATATATTTCTTTTTCATGCAAAAATCTGAAAAATGCTAAAGTGATTTGGGAAATACACATATGTTGGAAAAACTTAAAATTCTAGCAATAACTTCCTTAATAATTATAATGTTCATTTCACAAAACAACTTCGCATAAAATATAAAATTACTCAACAAAACAATAGCGAATACACTTGAGGATGAAATGTTATCATAATCATTGTTACTTGAAGATCATTATTTTGATTAAGTTCACTTCATCATTAAAATATGGATCTGGTGCTGCTTCATTTTTGTGACTGATGTTATAATGAGTTTCAATATTATAACCCCATGCATACAAATTACATATAGGACATGCACAATTATTAACTTGGTAGGAATACCTCTGTATGGATAAAAGTATCGGCATTGACTTTGGGGTGAATAATATTTCTTGCTACCTTTGTGGGATGTTTGTTTTAGAGATATTATACACCCATCTCCTCCACAAAATACACACATCCGTTCTTTAGCAAAATTTATTTCTCCACGAACATTGTGGACTGCAATATGAGAAAGCAGTATTTTCCTCTTGCAGACTTTACATGGTACTTTTTCTCCATCATCAGTTGAAAGGAATGTATGATTACCAATAGCAAACGCATACCAAGACATACCAGAGCAGCAAGTTCATTGGAGCACATTCCATTGAAATACTTGTAGAACAAGCACAAGGATGCATCATTGCAGTAATGGGACAGGGACTGGAGCTTGGTAGATAGTGAGGGATATATTATACCTTGTCTAAGAGGGAGAGACTAGTGGATGGTGCATCAGCCCAGATGTGACAACAATACTCCAGACATGGGCGAATGGTGGCTTTGTAGAAATATAGGATACTGTCAGATGTGAGAAGTTTTCTAGCTCGGTAGATGGATACCACTTTCTTTGCAGCAGCCTTGGCAATGTCTTCTATGTATTTGTTCCAATGCATGTTATCTGTGAATGTTAGGCCGAGGAGTTTAAATGTTGGACTCAAGTAGAGTGTTATTTACCATGACAATCGGTTGTTGAAGAGGTTTCTTGTAGTTGTTGAAGGAAAGGAGCTTTGTCTTAGCAGTATTAAATGTTACCATCCATTTATGATACCATTCCACTACAGAGTGGAGGTCACTTTCTAAGGATTCAGCCATTGTGTTGCAGATGTGCTTGTCTGTTTTACTCACATGACGAGAGTAAAATGTAGTGTTGTCCGCAAATATACCCATCTCAGACACAATGTCATCACGGGGGTAGTTTATGAAAATGAGGAATAACAAAGGTCCAAGGATCGATCTCTGCCTGCATTTATGTCATGCTGTTTGGATGAACGGCCATCAAGAACAATCTGGATCTTTCTTTTGGATAGGAAGGGTCTAATTATATTAAATATTTGTCCAGTAATACCATATAAATTAATTATTATGAGAAGACTTTTATACCAGACTTTGTCAAAGGCTTTGGATATATCAAACGCTACTGCCCTAGCTTCACCTGCATTGTCCAGTGTATGGTATATGTGTTCAGAGATGACCGTTAGGATATTCACAGTAGACCGTGCTTGTCTAAATCCATACTGATGGTCAGAAAGAAGTTTAGCATTAATGAGGTGACAAACTATCGCTTTTAGCAAAGAGCGGGAGTAGACTGATTGGGCGATAATTCTGAGGGTCAGTTCTATCTTCAGAATTCTTAAACAGTGGTACCACAGAGGCAATTTTCCAGCTATCAGGAGAGCAAGATTCGGCAAGGCATTTGTTGTAGAGTTTAGAGAGGACATGGGCCAGTTTAGCAGAGCATTTCTTTATTACTATTACTGGTATAATATCAGGCCCACATGCGTTGGAGGTGTTAAGGTTTTTTATGATGTCTCAAACATGAGATGGGGTGATGGTCAGGTCATCAAGTGTGGCTTCAGTCCGCAATGGGAAATTTGGGAGGGAGTGGTTTGCGGAGTCCAAAATGGAGTTTAAGGCGAAACGCTGGGCAAGTAGTTCAGCCTTGTCAGTTGCCGTGCAAACGATATCATTGTGGTTGGATAGCGGGGGAATTGTTGATTGCCCATTGTTCATCACACTATTAAAAATTTTCCAGAAATCACGAGTACCTAGTTTCTGTGACTGAATGTGCTTTCTGGTCATATCTATATACTGTCTCTTTGCTTCATCTATTACAGTCTTACAATGATTTCTTGACACTATAAGTTTCTGTCTATTTGTAGTTGACTTATGGTGGTTGAATTGGTGGAGTGCTTGCTACTTCTGAGCAGCTTCACAGTTCGAGGTGAACCATTGTGAAGAGTGGGGCTTGCTGTAGAATTTTCGCATGGGGACATGTGCTTCAATGCCTGCTTTGACCCATTCAGTTAACTCATTTGTGCACTGAAAGTTTTGGGGTTATCCTGAATTGGGAGCCGAGTAGCGAGATGCTTGTTCCCATTAGTTTTAAATTTCTGCATGTCGATACAGTAAGGGAAACAGGGAGCAGAGAGGGAGTTCCAAAGGCCGGCAGTTTGAGAATAGAACCTATTGGAGTAGAAGGCTCTTCGGCATCTGGGTCCCCCCACAGTGAATGGATGGGATTTAGCTGATTGTCGGATTGGTTGAGTGTATTTACATCGAGGGTGCACCAGAGCAGCAAGTTCATTGGAGCACATTGTGTTGAAGTACTTGTAGAACAGCAAGGAGATAAAAGGTTTCACTCTATGGGGCGTCTCTGATGTAATCTCTGATGGATTCCCAATTAGCCCGCTTGTAGTATCTCGTCGTTTTGAGCAACAGCTTATCAGCGTTGGGACAAGATTCTAGGGTGATATCAATCATTACCACAAGGTGATCAGTGTTCTCAAGCGGGCTATGGGCATTCGTCGCACAAGCCTTGAGCAGTTAGGTCAAGAACAAGTCGAGAAGTGAAGCTTGCTGGTCTACATGATCAGTGAGGCGGATCGGGAAAGTGACAGTCTATGAGAGGGAGTGCGCTATAGAGAAACTATACGTGGAGTTACCAGCTGCATCTGTATAGCTCGAGAATCCAAGCCAGGCATACATGTTGGTTAACTGAATGTTGATCCCCGCCTCTCCAAACCATTCATAAAGCAATTTGAACGTAAGTCGGCCCTTGTTAAATTACCATAAGAATATTAGACTGTAATGATATTGTAATCATCTTAAAGTCATAATTTACCTAGATTTTCTTAGCTCGTTATTTTTATAATCATATTTAAGTTATATTTTATTAATACTTTCTCTTGTAGAAGGAACGGTGGTACTTATGCAGATTAGGACCCAAGCTAACCCTAACCCTAACCATAACCGACACCAAGTCGATTTTAGCTTGGGTCCTAATCTGCATAAGTACTGAAACGGCAATATCAGAAAGAATAACAAAGTTGATCCATACAAAAATGAAATGAAATGAAATTTTATTGACGACAAACAACGGATTTGAAGAAACAGCTGAATATACAATCACTGGTAGGAAACAGTCTGCGTATTCGGCTGTTTTTCAAATCTGTTGTCTGTCGCCAATAAAATTTAATTTATGTTTGTATGGATTGACTTTGTCATTGTTTCTGATATTGCCGTTCCCTCTACAAAATTTGGTGATCCCGACGTGATTTGAACACGCAACCTTCTGATTCTTCATTATCTTTAAAACCATTGTATTCCACTGTCCACCTTTCACAGCTTGACAAATTATTTCTTCTTCTCTCAAAATCGTTTACACAGTTTAATATGACTACAACATAACACGCGATCGCATTAACTTTCTTTCCTCCTGCGAACTGTTTAATCACAGTCATTTTTTGTCCAGGTCAATGATCTTTCTTTCCTTCTTGACAGACTGAAGAGTAGATAATAGCAATTTCCTCTATGGTCGTTATAGTCATAAAGTAGCCAATCGTAAGTTGAATAGGTCGTAAGTCAACAACGTTAAAATTGCACATATTACATGTGTATTGCCATTTTGCTTGTTCTTTATTAGACTACAGCAGCACAACACACTCACTATTTGATGTTTGTGTGCTTCGTGGATGTTTTGCACACCAAAATATCAAAATATGCTACTTTTTAGGAATAGGTATTTAAGAAAATTTCAGTACTTACATAATTAATTCTGAGTTTAACTGGAGATTTCCGAGACTGGCGAATGTGAACAAACTTCCCCAAACAAACTGAATGTATTATTAGCCTTTTTTTGCGAAGAAGTTATTTAATGAAAGAAACTGCTTTTTAACCCTAACCCTAAACTAACCCATAACTAACCCATAACTAACCCTAACCTAAAAGTAAATGAAAAGTTATCCAAAAAATTCCAAATGAAAAGTTGCAAAAGTAATAAGTGTATCTAAAAAATTACATAAAAGTCGGAATTGATCTTTCTAATTCATTGAAAAATAGTCGTTGTCAGCGCTTTTTCATTTGTATATTTTGGTAAAAGTCGGAACTTGATTCGGCTTTCTTCATTCGTAGTCAGACTACATCACGACTGCAAATCTATGGATGCCTATTCCTAAAACGCATCTAAAATATGATAGATTTATGTTGAATAAATAAACACTGGTCATTGATTTTCGGTTATTCCAGCCAAGTTCAACAAGGTTCTGTCCTGAAGGTTCTCTATTTGTTTTCAAATGTACTCTATCTCTTTGGATCCTGAAAATTTCAGCACAATTGGTTTCTCCAAATAGATTTTACGGGCACTTGAAGAAATAGGCAATTTCGGAAAATTTTAATTTTCTTGACTTTTGAGCAGTGATTTTTCAGAGTAGCTTTTATGTTATGCATTTTTCAGAGTAGCTTTTATATTATGCATTTGGGCTTCTAATTTCTCAAAGTCCACATCTGAATTTTCTGAAACATTAAAATCATTTATTCTAAATTCACTGGAGCTGACAGATTTAAAAGATCCACTGGAGGCTGGTTCAAATTTGACAATGGTTATTGTCCAGGGATTGAGAAGTAGCACTAAAATAACACTGAAATACATTCAACAAAGTTTCACATCCCGACACGGTGCCGTTGCAAATGCTAAGAGATACAACAGAGATGTACCAAGGTATTGATAGATTAGAATGTGAATGTAACAGTTTGTGTCTACACCTAAAGAAGGGTAGAGATATTAGCAACAATGAACATTGGGTATGGGAGAGTGGTTCAAAGACTGCATGTGATTATACACTGTTGCAAGCATGGAATAGTAATGGTCAGTCTCTACTGTAGTGCATGAAAAGAAATGCATGTGGATATGCACTTTTGCAAGTAAGAAGTGCTGCATGTGATTAATGCACTGTAGCACGTAACTCCATAATTTCCAACTCCGGTAAGTTGCTGAATAATAATATTTTTCTACTGCGTAATAGGAGTTTGTAGTCAACTTAGCAGTGAAAGAAAGAGTAATGCCATAGTATGGGAAATCGCCATTGTGAAAAAGGGTTCCCAGTAAGGTTCACGATAA
The DNA here is from genome assembly GCA_963556195.1 of Sepiola atlantica. Lineage (NCBI taxonomy): Eukaryota > Metazoa > Mollusca > Cephalopoda > Sepiida > Sepiolidae > Sepiola > Sepiola atlantica. The sequence goes on along the minus strand of OY744517.1, from coordinate 165,237,942 downwards.
GTGGGGCATAAGGGAAGGATTGACTATAAAAATTATTACGACAATTATTTCAAGAATAAAAATATATTAAACCTTCGTAAAACTATGTTATGAAAATTAGTAGCAAAGACAAGAAATTCTATCATAGAAAAAAATATATGTCTAAATTTTTACAAAATATTTCTGATAAGAGATGCATGAAAGAAGTTTAAATGCTGGAAAGAAAAGTTAAAATGAGCTGCAAAGGTGTTTAGTCATCACATTATGTGTGTGAAAGAGGCTAGATAGATAAAAGAATTAATTCCATGTGGTAGCCTATGTAAAAAGAAATCATTTTGGCGCGCATTATCATTTAGGCGCGAAGAACCAAAAATCGTTATCTCGGCTTAGACGCTGTGAATATTACAGCTAAGAGCTGAGGTCGACCGACTGTCCATATTAGCTCGGAATAAATGTAAGAAACGAAAACGAATTTTGAAAAACTAAGGAGTTTATTAATTAAGAAATTCAAAGTGCTTACGAGAAAATACGAATTTCATAGAAAGCAGATTCTCCTTACAGGTGAAAGAAATAAGTAAACATTATACCGCTGAAATCATTCAATTGCCATCATATGGGGCAAAACCAAAAGAAATTATTTTAATTAATTCCTTCGTATTTTGTTTATAAATTAGCAGCTGGACTTGAAAGAAAATATTCATTCTGGCACCTAAAATTCAGAAGCCACCATGGAGTAAAAATATTAATAACAGCAGACATTTTGAATTTGGAGGAAGTTATAGATTTATCGCTGGGCATAAAGCTTTTTAGAATTTTTTTTTATAGTAGGTTAAAAAGGATAAAAAATCTCTGATAATATACATATCATACAGAAATCTCGCGCAGGGAATAAATGTAGTTACGTTTTGACTGCATTTTCTTTTATATTCCCAGGATAAAACTCATTTTTTTATAATATCTGATGTTAGATTTCTTGACGTGCACTTTAAAAAAAAAGAATCTGAATGCTGAACTGTTCTGTTGAGATCAAAAGTTTGAGCCTCTTTAAACTGTGGGGTTGGGCGACAAACGTCTATTAAAAGCCACATAGTTCCCTTATTTTAAAACATGTTTTTGAAAATGCCTGTCTTTTTTCTTTCAAGTAAGTTCGGGGCTACCAATTTTAGTTGGGTTCTTCTCTGGGATTGTGTTCGTCAGTTCCATTAAAAGGGACAGAGATCTTTGCTAAAATAGGAATCATCTTTGTAAGCGGGGAACAAAGGAATATAATAGAGAGTTGATAGGTCGGATTTATGGTAGAGATGTAATATAGGTTCAGATCTTAAGGCTATTCCCGCCCCTCGTTACCATGATGATAATGAGGGAAGAGAGTGAGAGAGAGAGAGAGAGAGAGAGAGAGAGAGAGAGAGAGAGAGAGAGAGAGAGAGAGAATGCCGGTCTGTCAACGTCGGAGGCTAGACTCAAACTGTTGTATTTCACATGCATCCAACTGTGGGCGGAAATCAGTGGGAATTTCCAGTGCATATGTTAGTGGCGTGCTAATCGCCTGTGTATCAATACGCCGACCAAATTACAACTCGACATAACACAAGATATTGTGTGTACATATAAACAAAAATAGATCTCTCATGTAACTGCTACACCATCTACATGTACAGATATTCCTACAAGACCCATTGGTAATAAAGAAATGACGACATGTACGGCTGTTCATACCAGCAAGACTTGTAAAACTAAGTCGGGCCTGCTGAGTCATCTGCGTGCCCACAACCTAGCATTGCAATCTTGTAGGGATGGCCTTCTTCTGTAAAGAAGTGACAATCACCATGCATATATTATGAATACATACAGTTGAAAGTTCATGTTACATGTCTAAATGTCTAGACATGTAAATTGTTTTTTTGTTAAAAAGGTGAAAAATTAATTACTTTGTAAGAAGAACGTATGTGTATGTATGTGAGTTTCTCTGTGAGAAGATACGTGAGGGCGACATTGAATGATAGCAGTCCTTCTCCCCCATTCGCTTACAAGGCGAAGCGAGGTGGGGAAAGAGTTGGTAGGTGTTTCTCTGCTGACAGGCCGGACATATGGCAGGCAGAGGATAAAGAGAAGGTCTTTTCTGATTGGTGTCTGTTTGACATCTGTCATATTCTTACTGTTGACATCAAACTGTAAATAGTTCATTAAAGGGTTACTATGCCAAATCGCCTGGTTGATCAACACAATAACTTTCCACCAAAAGAAATAGACACAAAATAGTTTGTTTCAGAATTTTTGAGATGAGGATTGATCATTTTGAATTGTTCGGACTACTGTTCTCATTTTGGATGTTATTCTCACAACGTCTTAGTCAATGTAACCTCCGATTTTCTCCAAGCGCATTTTGTTGAACTAGTAAATGTTTATGTCTAACTCGGGAATCTGTACGAAATTTCAAACTAAACCCTTTATTTAATCTATCAACTATGGCCGAGTAGAAAGCAATTTTTAATTATATTCTTACTATCGCCTGTACTGAGGATTGAACCTTCAACCTCGAGAAGACTGTCATTTAGAAATGATTATTACTTAGCACTTTATCAGTTGTGTCATGAGTCCAAATTCCGTACAGATTTCTGAGTTAAACATAAGCATTCCTGAGTTTGACAATACACATCTGAAGAAGAGCGGAGGTTACATCGGCCGAAACGTTGTGAGAATAACATCCAAGATGAGAACAGTAGTCCGAATAATCCAAATAATACACAAAATAGTTGGTTACTGCTACAGATCTTTGAAATGCTTTGTTAAATATATCCCGTTTTCATCCTCTACATTTCTTTTTAGGTAAAAACATGCCCTTTGAAACACTAAAAGACCTGCTGCAGGAAAAAGCATTCGTCGACTACTTCAATCTGTTCTTATCCCAGCCGGTAATATCCTTGAAATTTATTTCCCGTCATTTTTTTGTCATTTTCTTTATTTGCATTTTTATCACTGCTCACTCTTGTGTTGCACGGGGAAGGTTCAGGAAGCTGCTATCAATCTTTATATCTAGGCACATTTTCTTCAAGATTGAGGGCAAAGTTTTTCGACTTGTGTTCGTTCAGGGTTGGGGTTTTATTTACTCCTCCCCAGGAGTTAGGCACAAGGCCAGTTTTATCTTACTCTCACAAGTAAGATGTGACCCAAGATCGGGTCGAGAAAGTGGGGTTTGAAAAGCCAGCGCTCGAGAGGTGAGCACTCTGGCCATTTAAAAATTGCCTGGGCAGCCCCGTCGGCATTCCCCGGTAGAGGCGCCTCAGACAGTAAGCAATAAACTTACTCCTCCCCAAAGAGGGGAGGCAAAGCCTGGGAGGGTGGACCTCCTAGAACTGCACAGGACAGGCGTGCAGTATCCATCGGAACAGATACTACACTTTGATCTTAGCCAAAGCAGAGTTGGGGTTAGTCTGACGTAATATAAATATTTTAGTAATATATCTAAATAATTACCGAGTGCGATCTTTGAAATAATTCTAGTAAACTGATATTTATCTTACAGGAGACTTTTTAAACATATTTTTAAAAAAAGTGTAAAATTCTGATTTTCTTTTCGTTGATGTCAGTAACGTTTTAATTGTTTTAAAATTATTTGCATAAGTAATGATATGGAACAAAAGAAAATCATATGTACTTTCTTTGTTTACATATATGTTTTATCACGCTACTGATAATCTGAGAAATCTATTCTTTACAGAAAATGATTAGTTTACATAAAGTGGAAAGTGTTATTTTTCTCCACCAGAGAGCTAAGACCTTAAATAGAGAGTCACCCAGACATCACACAAACAGCTAAAAACACTCTTGCTGTTATGTAAGATTTTAGGAAAAATAAATAGTAAGTCATATTTCGTATTCGATCGATTTATTGTTTTTGTTCCTTAATACTTGCATCTTACCCGGAATTTGCATTGCCCACAGCCTTTCAAAAACTTACTATTACTACTATACCCAGCAATGCTTCAAGCAAACTACCATTCTCTACTATATATATATATATATATATATATATATATATATATATATATATATATATATATATATATATATATATATATAATTATTATTTAATAATAAATATTCAACTATTACCTACATACATATGCGTTTCATCCTTGCAGAATCATCAGTGTAGAGATAACCGTTCAAACCCGTCGCAGACAACTATTGTCAGCCGTCATAACAGTGTTTAACAGAAAAGAACTTGCATTTATAGTTTAGATTTGACGACTTCTGTTATTACTCATTAAAGGGCCCAACCGAAAGGGGACTACAAATAATCATTTAATAATAAATTTTTAATAATTATCTATATACTTATACGTTTCATCCTTGCAGTATATATAATATATATAAAATATAGTCATCCACTGACAGCTGTTTCGTCGTCTACGACTCATCAGTAGACCACCTGTGACCCACTGGGTCAATATTTGTTATAGATACATCTTCTTTCTTCCTCCTACCCCTTTCTCTCTCTCTCTCTCTTTCTCTCTCTCTCCCTCTCTTATAAATGATTGTTATCAAGAAAGCTTTTAACAACTACCATTCATTCTTTATGAGATCATCCATTTTCAAGTAAATATATATATTTATTTATGGATAACAGTCCATCGCCGAGTTAATGCTAAACTTATTTCTGACATACAGTATGGATTTAAGCAAGCCCTTTCTACTGCAGATATCCTGACAGTCATCTCTGAACGCATATACCATACACTGGACAAGGCTGGTGAAGCTAGGGTGGTAGCACTTGATATAGTCAAAGCCTTTGTAAAGGTCTGGCATGAAGGTCTTCTTATGAAAATTAATTCGTATGGTATTACTGGTGGAATATTTAATATAATCAGATTCTTCTTAGCCAAAAGAAAGATCCAGGTTGTACTTGATGGCCGTACATCTAAACAACATGACATTAATGTGGGTGTGCCCTAGGGGGTCGATCCTTGGACCTTTATTATTCCTGATTTTCATAAACGACCTCCCTGATGCAATTGTGTTTGAGATAGGTATATTTGCGGATGACACCACGCTACATTCGCGACATGTGAGAAAAAACGAACACACATATATTCAAGGTAATGGCCGAATCCTTAGAAAATGACCTCCAGTCTGTAGTAGAATGGGGTCATAAATGGATGGTAACATTTAATGCTACTTAGACAAAACTCCTTTCCTTTAACAATTATAAGAAACCTTTTCAACCACCGATTGCCATGGCTAATGGCACCCTACCTGAGAGTCCAATATTCAAACTCCTCGACTTAACATTCACAGGTAATATGCATTGGAACAAATACATAGAAGACATTGTCAAGGCTGCTGCAAGGAAAGTGAGCTCTCTCTACTGTGCTAGAAAACTTTTCACACCTGACAGTATCCTATATCTCTAAAAAGCCACCATTCGCCCTTGCATGGAGTATTGTTGTCACATCTGGACTGGTGCACCATCCACTAGCCTCTCCCTCTTAGACAGGGTAAAAAAAAAAGTCTCTAATTTAATAGGTTCCATACTATCTACCAAGCTCCAGTCCCTGTCCCATCGCTGCAATGTTGCATCCTTGTGGTTGTTTTATAAATACTTTACTGGAATGTGCTCTGACGAACTTGCTGCACTGGTGCCCCTTCTGTGTAAATACCCACAACCGATCCGACAATCAGAAGAATCTCCCTCCCCCTTCACTGTAGATGCCAGAAGATGCCGGAAGGCTTTCTATTCTATTAGCTTCTTTCCTTGAATGGCTAACATTTGGAATTCCCTCCCTGCTCCCTGTTCCCTGATTGACATGCAGAAATTTAAATGTAATCTCGCTGTACAACTCCCTACTCAGGATGCCTTTGTAGGTATGCCCCCTAATTCACAGTAGCCCCTTACATCTCAGTGGCAGTGTGCCTTGTTTGGAGTGACTAAAAGTTTTTAAAAATTAAATAATCATGAAGTGTGCCCGGTGACAAGCAAGATAACAAGCAAGATGACAAGATCCACATAAGCATATTTATATCATTTGGAAAGAACCTGAAGTTCTTTCCAAATATGATATGAGGGAAGGGTTAGATTTTCTTTCTTCCTGATGAGATTTCAGTTTCTAACAGCTGTTGATCGATAACATTACCATGCCAATGTCACAGATTATATAGATGTCTGTATAAATAAAATAGGCCTAGTTGAAATTTTTTGGATTTTTATCCTGTGGATGTTTACTTTATATATATAGATGTAAGGTCGGATGCAACTCAAGTTTTTTATAGTACTTTTAAGTATTGGGAACATGGGAACTGCAGTGGAATACAGGTAGGTTGAGAGATGCTAACCAGTTTGTGTGCAAGAAATGTAAGACAATGGCGACGAATGAGAACTCAGATGTGGAGAAAGTATATTTAGATGGTGAAGCTATTGAGGTTTTTCAGAAGTTTTGCTACCTTGATGATACCATTGGAGCACAGAGAGGAGCTGGTGCTAGTGTGATTGCAAGAGTAAGGAGTGGATAGAATAAGTTTGGGGAACTTCTGTCATTACTAACTAGCAGAGCGTTACCACTGTCAACCAAGGGAAGAGTCTATAAGACATGTGTACGCAGTGTAGTGATGTATGGAAGTAAAACCTGGCCAGTAAGGGTTGAGGATATGCGTTGCATGGAAAGAAGTCACATGCGAATGATACAATGGATGTGTAATGTGAACCTTAAAAATAGACTTAGATTTAATGATCTCAGAGAAAGATTAAATCTGGATAGTATAGGAGAATTCGATGGTATGGATGTATGAGAGTTCTTGGGTTAGTAGGTGTAGAATAGTTGAGGTAGCAAGGTCAGTTGGCAGGGGACGGCAAAGGAAAACATGGGAGAAAGTGGAAAGTGATAAAGATGGACTTGAGAGAAAGAAGGATAAATAAAGACCTGGACAGAGATAGGTTAGTTTGGAAGTTAATTTCTAAAAGCCGTCCAACACATGCTACTATGTAAAACGGACGCTAAATCGATGATGATGATGATGATGATGATGATGATGATGATGATGATGATGATGATGATGATGATGATGCATGTAAAACACTCATTAAAGATCATATCGAACATTGTTTCCTTTCAATGTCGGATAACTCATTTTAAATTGAAGAATATCATAGAAGTTGCCTACTTTAAGTTTAAAACTGTGCAAACAAATAAAAATTAAAAACTAAAATTACTTCACTTCATCCCGGTTGGTACAAGAGTGAATAATAAATACTACAAGTCCATTTTCTTATATAGAGATTTTGTCCGTCTGTCAGTCACCATTTTTTTAAACATAACAAATGCGTTGCAGAATTTGTCTCATTTTGAAATATCAGATCTTAACTAGTTTTAGAAATGAAGACTATTACATTAGTAAATGATAAATTCTCAACCGAAACCTTGAGATCTTCAGTCTGATCTTCTTCCAACTGAGCTATTTGGACTTTATTATAATCAGAGGTTAAAAATTACCATAAAAAAAATAATTATAGCTTTGGCGTGACGTCATAGATTCGTGATTTACGTCATGTTTTAAAACATTAATTCAAACATAAGCGATAATAAAAAAGAAATAAATGAATGAGTAAACATTATCAATAACGTGGGAAATTATCTTAATAGTCCCAATACAATTTATTTTGTTTTAACTACGTATTGGGGTTAAAAACAATTTAATATTTAATATATACTCTAATTTGGGGCCGTTGGGCCTATAATTTTAGTTTCTTTAAAAAATAATTTTGAGTTGAAAAATTTAAATCAGTTTATTTATTAAAATGTTTTCAAAGGCTAATGATGATTTTTTTAAAAAATCTGATCCTATTTTTTTTCCATACAGATATTTGAATTCAGAATGATGTATCAATTCTACAAAATGGAATTTGCATTAGATTCAAGACTCATATCAGTTCTAAAGGTAAGATCTCCCTTGAGAAAACTCTCTCCAAAACAGGATGGAGCTAGAAAAAGTTACTGTTATCTATAGCTGTAACGTGTTTGACACCTTAATTCTTTGTGGGACGGATGTGGGTAACACATGCGGAAGTTTGTAAGGTTCCTCAACTGGTTAGGCATGACGTCATTTCTTATAATTATGTCATGGAGTCGACATCTTCACAAGGATGCCACGTTATACAAGACTAAAAAGAAACATTTACTTGTTTTTCTTCTCACAGGTTGGTTTACAATTGAAGACTCGAGAAACACAAAAAGGATTTCCATCGTTTACTTTATTTGATATTACGATGTCGACCTGTTCCTTTCTTGCATTCTTCTATTTTATGTACCATGAGAGCTCCAAAATCCCCCCCCTTTCCAGTGAGAGCAAGCGTTGAGGACGTCTTCACTACCTAGTTACAAAATCCACTCTGACGTTTTTTAATCCACCAGCTAGTATCTATGCAAATTGTTTGTTTTTCATTCATTCCTTAACTAAAACACAAATGAAAATTGTTTACTTTTTCAAATCGACCGACAATTCATAATATTGTCACAACATGTTCGAATTCCACCACCACCACCATATTCTTAACTAAATTTCAAGCTTAACCTAATTTTTGTTCAGCACACTTTCCGTAACAGCATTTTCCATCCAATCTTGTTACATAGCTTCGGCTCTTATTGGGTACAATAGATGATTATTTCAATATATTAATCTCATGTTTTGCTATTTGGTTGTCATTATGCTACCAAAAGAATGCGCTAAGTTGAAGTTTCTTATTGTACAGGGTGACCCTTCCAAAAATGCCACCCATAGAATCGTTAATAGAGTTCACAATCCTTTCTACAATCCAACCATATTTTGTATAAATGAACTTCACTCTATGCCTGACTTGTCCACCAAGTTTTAGGCATGAATATCGAACAGTCTTTTATTTATTGCCATTCAATGATATGCGGGAACATTTTGGTGATCGTCTCATCAGTAGGAGGTGTGATCCTGAATGGACTTTATACTCACCGGACCTTAATCTTCTAGATTTTATCTGTGGTGTTATCTCAAGAATAATGTGTATCAAAACAATCCTCAGACTATTCCTAAACTGAAGTACTGTTGCCATATTTGGACTGGTGAATCTCTGTCCCATTTGAGGGTTCTTGATAAGGTGCAGAAACGTATCTACAATTTGATTGACTTTACCCTTTCTTCTTTTCTGCACCCTCTCTCTCACAGATGTGATGTTGCTAGTCTCAGTCTTTTCTATAAATAATATTATGCATGTGTTCTTCAGAGTTATGTGATCTATTCCCTGCTTCCTTTGTCCCAGCTCATTTGACTCGTTGCTTTGTGGTCTCCATCAATTCGCTGTTTGATACCTCATTGTAATACAAATTCCTATTCCAGTAGCTTCTTTCCAAGAACTGCAGGCTTGTGGAACTCTCTTCTTGCTGACTGTTTTCCTCCTACCTATAACCTCGGTCTTTTCAAGACTAAAACCAATAGGCATTTCCTGTCTTTGCGATAATCATATTTCGTTCTTGTTAGCTCCTTATATCAAGTGGCTTCATGTCTTGTCTGGAGCGATTTCAAGATTTCAGTAGCCACAATGAAATCAAAACTCAACAACCAAAAGTAAATAAAACTCAACAACCTAAAGTAAATAAAACTCAACAACCTAAAGTAAATAAAACTCAACAAGCTAAAGTAAATGAAACTTGAAAAAAGAACTAACAAAAGTTTCCAATGGAAACTTAAGATTAAACTACGCTGAATCCTCAAATTCCAAATCCAAATCCAAAACTAAGAAAACCAACAAACTAAATGATAAAAGAGAATCGTCCATCAGACGTGAAACCACACAATCTAGATTCCACTCAAGATCTAAAATTCCAAAAAATAAATTTTGAATCAACGGAAAATATGGAAACTGAAGACAGTTGCATGCAGAGAATCTTCTTGATTGTATGCCCCAAAAATTCAAGTATAAATCCTAGTACTGATAAATATGGAGAAATGTCCCCCTCCCCATTTGGATCCCTCCCCCACTGCACGCCACTGACTGAAGATGAGAATAAAAGCAAAACAATCTAAAAACAAAATCTGCGGTAATTTCAACCAAACTGCGAAAACCATAGAATCTTTGCTGGAATCATCCGATCAATGCATTCTGAATAAAACAATACACATGTCTGCATTCAGGTTCCGGTACAACATCAAGCATTGACCTAACCATATGCTTACCATCAATCTTCATAGACTTCCACTGGAGAATCCATGATGATTAGTGTGGCAGCAACCATTCACCGATTTTCCTTGACATCAGCATAAGATTTGATGACTCAAGGAAGATTAAATCTGGACAGTATAGGGAGATGCATGCAGAACAGGAGACTTCGATGGTATCGGTCAAATTGAAAGAATGGGTTAGTAGATGTAGAACAGTTGAGGTAGCAGACTCAGTTAACAGGGGAAGGCCAAGGAAAAAAATGGAAAGACGTGATAAGAATGGACTTGAGAGAAGGAAGGATAAATAAAGACCTGTCCAGAGATAGATTAGTTTGGAAGTCAATTTCTACAAAATCATCCAACACATGCCAGCATGTAAAACGGATGTTAAATAAAATGATGATGATGATGATGATGACTTCAAGAAACCTATATCAGAGGAAATAAAACCAAAATTGCAACCCCATAAAGCCAACTGGACTAAATTCAGCAAACTCTGCTTATTACTAATCAACAATGAAACTTGTAGCAGTTACATGACTTTCTTTTGTATTTGCACACAATCTCTTGCGTAGTGATTAGTTTATAGTTCGGTTGGCTGAAACAAGCATATTAAAACTAGCATAGAAATACATTGGGTAATTCAAACACTTCTGCTCATACTCAGCTTTTCAGCTATTTCCGCCCGGACACTTGGTGCACAAATATGATTTAGTTCCATCCAAGATGCAGTCTTACCTTCCTGTGTTAATGAAACTGTTAAATGGGATAGATTTAATCGTGGAGAAGATGTTGATATTTTTATATGGAACACTGGTGACTCCTTTCTTTTTCATTTCAAGCCTGCTTCGTCAGATAAATACGGACGTTACTCCAAAATAGCTATCTCCAATCTCCGGCAAGTATCTCATAATACCAACAACTCTACAAACCCAGTGACCTCTTTCACAAGCACACTAGCTGAAATAGCAAAACCATCAATTCCTAAATTCTCCTACAACCGCTGTTTGGGATAACTACTGCCCCTTTTCTACCGCAGACACAGCATACTACTCTGTTGCACTTTGACTGCCATGGGTGGCCGCTATCAACAAGACCAGTAAGCAATTAATTGTTTGTATCACACTACACCCTACAACTAGGTTCATCTGCCCTTTATCTGGTCTTGATTTCTATCCTGTTGAGTGACTAGCCTTCCTCCTCATCAATCAAATCTTCAAATCCAATGTAAACAGATTCCTGTTATGAACCGTCCCTATAAGTATTCAAGCTTAGTCCATCCCATGAATATTTTCTAATCCTCTCATAATGTTCTTCATTTCTCAACTGACAATTATTCCATCTCATTAATCCTTATCCTTAAGTGGCATTTGGCTTTGATAAATAAATTAGTAAAAAAAAAAGCTTGGTGTGGTGACCGGTTTAGTCGCTGATAACCCAACTGTACAGTTGGTAGTATTGGATTGCATCGTATCAGTAGAACATTCATCAAATGACCGGAAAAACCATGACCCCCCCCCCCCCCACACACACACATATTGTCACACCTTATTTTAAGGGACGACAACATGCACCAGAGGGAAAAACGTGAACCTTTGTTTGTGATATCTCCATTCTTTATCATAGGTTTCCCTCTTTTATTCTTCAGGAAGTGACACGTACTAAGCTGATCTACTGGATGGAAGTGGAACGTTTACCACTTTTTATCCAATCTCCACTCTATGCTGAATATAAGTTTTGCTGTGAACTGAGAAAGCTTGAATTAAACACAGGAATGTTTCATCATCGTAAGTAATATTACTTTGGCCATAGATAAACGCACACACACACACACGCATACACACACACACGCATACACACACACACACTTATGTCTAACTTTATAGCTTCAAAGTAATGCACACCCACATTCGTTGGAATTTACACACAATAATGAACAGTAAAACAAATGATAGAAATCTTTGGAAAAATGGTAAACATGATTGCATTTAATTCTATAACATTCGAATTATAATATTTATATTATTTGAAAATTATTTATTGTTCGGTGTTCTATAGTGAACAAACACACACAATTTCTCTCTCATATATATATATATATATATATATATATATATATATATATATATATATATATATATATATTCTTCAGTAAGCAAACTGTCGGTTTTCATTTTTTCTTTTAAACTTTTATTATTGCTCTGTACTGCATTGAGCTCTCTTACTCAAGATTTCCTAACGAGATTACTCATCCTTCATGGATTCAACATCAGAATGGCTAGACCTTGCGAGATTCAAAACTGGGACGTATCTATATATATATATTGTTACGAATGAAATAGCACACCTCCGTTAATACAAAAAAATGCCAACCGCCAGATTCATGAAAATAAATAAAAATAAAGGAGATGAGATCCTTTCTCAAGATTCTTTTGGAGCGAGAAGACAACCAATAAAGCAACAAAAAGAATCGTAAAATCTGACACAAGTTAGATTTAAAATATATTATATTTATTTACATGAAAATATATACAGGTGGTATAAAACAAAGAACAAATGGGAAGGGATAATAACCTAAAAATATACCGATCAAAAACATATACATATATGTATATATGTATCCATATACATATATGTATACATATACATATATGTATCCATATACATATATGTATACATATACATATATGTATACATATACATATATGTATACATATACATAGTGACAAACAGATTGTGAAAAAGGCTACTTATTTGTTTGCAAGCAGAGATAAGTTCCCACACATAAATGTTCAGAGATAAGTAATAGTTTGTGTGCAGTCCTTTTACAAGTCAGTGTTCTCGGTCTTTGTAGAAATGGGAACATTTTCAGTTGAACAAAGCGTAAGTATATTGGTTCTTTCAGCAATCATTGTAGACACACAGTGTTCGAAGAGAATCAGAGAATTTTGTCTGTCTGCATTCGTTTTTCATCTATAGTTGGTGATGCTGATCCTTTAGAATAATGATGATAGCAGGAACCACTGTTAATAAATTCCCTTTCTCCCTCTGTGTACCTAGAACTAAGCAGAACTTCCATGAGAAAAGTTTCCTCCCTAGAACTTCCCGTCTGTGGAAAACAATACCACGGGGCTGCTTTCCGGCTGACTATAACATTGCCGTTTACAAGTTCAATGTAAACAAGTTCTTGAATAGTCACTTACTGACCAATTACAACCACCGTTACTAATCCCTTCAGTGTTTTACCATCTATTTGATAAACTCAATAATCCGTATCCTCGAGTGACCTGTTGGCCTTGATAAGTGGTGACTCCATTGTAAAAAGGATGTCACTAAGAAATGCAGAAATGACAGAAGTTCAATTTCAGGCTTTTGTGGCACTCTCAACTCCAAAAGATAAAAACGTATCGTTTTTTGTATCTGCTCTTCTTGCAGCGGAGATAAAGAATTTATGTTTTACTCATCGAAACAGGCGATGGGGACTGATTTCTTTGGTTGATTCATATCTTTGTGGGCTGGCAGATGATTTTGATTGGCCATCGGATGAGATCATCTGATATCGAAATCGTACGATTTATGACCGAGACAATTTTATGTAATTCTGTGTCAACAGATGTTCATACCTAAAACATAAGGGACTTGATATGTCTCTTAACTTAGTTTTTATGTGCCAATGTATGGGATGATCGCCAGACACTGGATATTAGAAATGGCAAAAGTTTTCTTGACTTATGAAAGGGAAAAAGAATTAAAACAGACAATCCTAGATATGTATTTTTGTTCAGCTGTCTGGCTCTTAACAATTCAAGTTTTGCTAATAAAATTCTCAAAGTCTCATAATACTTAGGAGGATCACGTCACAATATATATATATATATATATATATATATATATATATATATATATATATATATATATATATATATATATGTTTATGTTTATGTTTTTGTCTTTTAAGGGAAGTGGGGTCTGATCAACTCTGCTGGGAAGCCATGAAATTAAATACTGTCTTGTTTTTAAATTTCCGAAACAGTTTTTCATGGTAAACAACTGATGATCCCTTAAATAATGTTAGAAGCAAACTAATATAATAACTGTAAAAATTAAATTGACTTACATGAGTGATTTTCCACTGAACGACTTGGGACTTTAGGTTTGTTTATTTTTTTTTGTTTTTAAAAAAAGTTTTTTTTTATATAGTTTTAATGGTTGAGAAACTTCTGAGACTATATATATATATATATATATATATATATATATATATATATATATATGTGTGTGTGTGTGTGTGTATGTGTGTGTGTGTGTGTGTGTGTGTAATACAGAAAGTTAGAACAACATCTGTACCATCGATGGTACGGATGTTGTTCTAACTTTCTGTATTACATATAAATAAATATTATGCTCTTATTAATTATCTAGTTAATTTTACTTTTGATTTAATAACTGAGCACACTGCTGAGAAACTCTCCCAATACCATTAAAGGCATATATATATATATATATATATATATATATATATATATATATATATATATATTTGCGTGTGTGCTAATACAAGAGATGTGTGCCGATTTGCATTTATTAACTACTTTATGGGACTATTTGAGCTAGGCACCTGAAATTTCATTTAAAAAATAATCATCATCATCATCATCATCATCTAAATGTTTTTCCACCTCCTCATCACTAATTCTTTCTTTTCCGCCATGCGATCATAGTTTGCGATCATCCAGGATATCTCGATAAAGCCCTTGTAAAAGTGATTGTTGAGAATGTGTTCGGCCATTACATCGGCATGCAGCAATTCAAGCATTTCCTTTGCGAAACCGACGGAGGAAAAACCTGGCAGTGTATTCAAGATGTCACGCTCTACTATAATCAGGATATCAACACTGAAATGAAGCAGGACGAACTGCAGCAGCTCATTCTGAAGTACTTGGCAAACGGAACCTTACATGAACTGTCCAGCAGATTGAAGCTGCAGCTTTTTCTTGGTAAGTTGCACAAAATCATCTCAATGATTTAAAGTTCATGTTCCTTTTTTTGTCCCTCTTTGTGTTCAACCTCAATATTTTTGCAGACATATACAAAGCACGCCCACACCCTCTAAAATTTTTGTCGTTCAATTTTTTAGAAATAAATATTTTGATTAGAAATGATTAAGCACCAACACCATTTGTAAAAATGTCCCTCTTTCGGCAAGAGCAGACAACTCCACATTTCTAGAATATATAATTATTTCTCTTATTTATTTCCTAATTTAGCAGTGGAAGTGACTTGCCTTATCCCCACCAAAAGTATGTTAAGTGACCTAAAAGCCATCTATAATTTTATAAGGGTGTTGTAGTTTGCTTCAAGCATTGCGCATAGTGTCTAAGAAGTTGACTTTTTTGAGGTGGTGCAATGCAGTCTGGTAGAAAACACTGTTGGAGACGAGACAAGGTAAACAGAAAAAATGACAATATTGAAGAATTCAATAATTTTCAATTAAATATTTATTTAACAATGTAATGTGTCGAACCAGGATGGTATCGATAATGTCATATTCGTTAAAGTTTTGAGATATACCTCCTTTTCAAAAAAAATTACCACTCAATCTGGAATGGGTTTTGTTTAGAAGTTGGGAAAAATTATGGGATGCTCTTTGTGGTAGTCTTGCCGAAATTAATTATTTACTATTTATTGTTGTAAATGTAAGTTGATATTTCGTGATTTTTCCTATTTACTTGCCTCCCACAAGGACAAAGTTAGACACAAGGTCGGTTTTTGATGTAGGGAAAACCCAGCTCCCTAAAAATGGGGCACTCTGGATTGGAATAAAAATAAAAATTGCCTAAGTCTAGAAGGACTTCTCCTTCTGTGACCGACGACAGAATAAACTAAGTGTAGCACTAGAACGGATACTACACTTTGTTCCTAGCCAAAAAGTCAAGGATATTTTGTGTTTGTTTATTATTAAATTATTATATTATTTTATAAGTTATTATTATACTATCATTACGTGTTTTTATTTAAATGTTTTTTTTTTAAATAAAATAAATACTTTATATTAACATTCGTTTATTATTTGATTAATACTAAAATGCAATTAAGATCGGATACTTCTCTGATTTTTTGTGAATTTTTTTTCAATCCGAAGTATTCACCTTTTGGTTAAAAAACACATTACTTTCATTTTTATTGTCCATCCTTACAGTATTTTTTTCATATGACCATGTTATATCAAAATGTAAATATGTGCAATGCTACATGTTTGGGGGGGGGGGGGGTCATAGTTGAAATGCATGCAGACGACAGGTTTGTAATAGGAGAAATATTTAGCTAAAAAAAGAGAGAGACCACCCAAGAAATGTGCTGACGTCTTTGAAATAGTAATGTTTTTTTGGATACGAGGTTTCATACTGTGATTGTTAGCCACTTGACTCTTGGAAAAATTAATGTTTCTCCAGATATGGGACATCCTAGGCAGTAAGCTATTTACAGGGTGATTCATAAGTCACTTAGCTATTTATTTTTGAAATTCTAAAGTTAAAAAATACGGTAATACAAAACAGAAAGTTTATTCAACAAATTCATTTATGGGAGTTTAAAATTACAGCAAATTTTCAAAATTTCCACCTTCGTTCTGCATGCATAGCTCCATTCTTTTTTGCAAGGAATTTACGAGTCTTTGTAGCATATTTGATTGATTATGGTGTTGTGCGAAGGAGGCTTTCTGTTCACATCACGTTTCCATTGCCTTTCAACAAGTGTGGGAGATTCATCAAATTTGAATAACAATAAAAATTCGCTCTTCAATTGTAAATGACATTTTAAATAGCTAAGTGAAGTGACTTATGAATCACCCTGTATGTCCATAGATAAGTAGCTTAACCATTTCAAGTTGGCAGACTGTGTGGTCTACTATAAATGATACCAGTATCTATATATATTCCATCAGAGTGGACATGGAAGTCAGTTGGGTTTCTGTGCATCTTTGGGCCCTAAGCTGATGGACTGTTTG
Organism: Sepiola atlantica; assembly: GCA_963556195.1. NCBI lineage: Eukaryota > Metazoa > Mollusca > Cephalopoda > Sepiida > Sepiolidae > Sepiola > Sepiola atlantica. The sequence goes on along the minus strand of OY744517.1, from coordinate 165,220,775 downwards.
TGTTTGGTTGGACTTATGTTTTGATTTGGTCGGGCTCAGTCTTCTTATTGCAAGTCTGTCGTTCAGTGGAGAAGTATCATTGTAACTCTAAATATAAAACATCATTATTTAAAAAAAACTGAAGTTGTAGTTTCGTTTGAAGGGAGAATCCCTTTCTTACAGCAGAGAGAGAGAGAGAGAGAGAGAGAGAGAGAGAGAGAGAGAGAGAGAGAGGGGGGGAGAGGGAGAGAGAGCACATGATTGAGACTACAACCAGTGTTGGAATCGAGCACCGAATGCAGATGAAGACAACAAATGGACGATCACGGCCTGTGCAGTGAACGCACACAGGTGCAGGTTCACAAAAGAACCGGATCGTTTTCAATGGGTTTTATGTTTTGGCATTAAACAACCCCCCAAAATGGGTTAACTTGCCGTAAAACAGATGGATTAAACCAGGAAATTCCTGACTCGGGGTCCTATGGCCCTCCGGTGGCCCACAGAAGTTTTAAAGGGGCCCACAAAAAATAATTGTACTTTGGGGAGCCATGATAAGTAGTAAGGGATCCATATGAGAATCTGTTGAATATAAATGATAATATGTGCAATAATTGTATTGTAAATATATAATAATAATAATAATAATAATAATAATAATAATAATAATAATAATAATAATAATAATAATTTTTAAAACTTTATTATTATTATTATTATTATTATTATTATTATTATTATTATTATTATTATTATTATTATTATTATTATTATTATTATTATAATACTACTACTACTAATAATAATAACAAATTAAAAAATAAATAAATAAAAAAATAAAAAAATAAAATAAAAAATAAATAAATAAATAAAAAATAAATAAATAAATAATAATAAATAATAAATAATAAATAATAAATAATAAATAATAAATAATAGCATAAAAAGAATATGCAATATTCATAACCGCTGCTTTTTTTGGTTAGTCAATGTATTGTAAAGCCAGCCTGTCAGATGTACGATCACAGCATTTGACCCTCACTATTTGTGAGATCATGTAGACAAATATTTCTTATCGGTTTTCATGCATTGCATATCATTTATAACAGTTTAATCTACTGTAAATGTTGTTTTATGATCATCAACACATTGTGCAGATGTTAATAAGAATTTATTAGTAATAGTTGATTTAAAAAATTATATATGCATATATGGGGGTTCAAAGATGATGAAATAGTTCACAGGGGGTCCACAAGCAAAACAAGAAAATAAGTCAGTTGTGAAATGGCATACCTCCACCTGACAACGTAAAGATGGACCAAAGTCTTATCTGGACCTTACTTCTCCATATTATATGAAGTATTCCCGAAGTAATGCCATGGAAACGTTGATAACCCAAAAACTGTTTATCTGATCAGGTTGAAATTTTGCATGGTTGTTACTGTTATCAAAGAGCATCAGATCCATACATCAAATTTAGAAAAATCGGAAGTTGAAATTCCGACAATATTTCGACCATGACCGAACGTTTCAAAGTAAAGGTCAACGACCAAGATCAAGATAATATAAGAACCCAGATTTCATTGGCCACAATATGGACCAAGTAATGAGTCTCTATGATGGACAGAACCGAAATTATCGCTAAAAGTGTGACTTTAACCTTTTCTGTAACCTTAATCTTTAACCTAGATATTCCAAAATTAAATCAGTTCTAAGTTAGATCATGATCGATATTTTGACCAAGTTTGGTGACGATTAATCAAGCGATGTGGACGCTAGGCTGTACACAAACCAACAAACAGACTCGACCAAAAACATAACCTCCTTGGCAGAGGTAATAAGTTTTAATAATAAATAATAACTCCTGAACTAACCAATTAATCTCAATCTTTCAGATTCTGATCCTACTGAAAATAATAAATCAATGGAGAATAATACCAACTTTGCCAATGGTATCTGCTTTGATGATTGCCTTTTCCATAAAGAAACCCTGCACAATGAGCCGGACAAGGCGTTAGAACGGTTCTATATTTTTTTACTACAAGACATGCTGACCTACTGGGCGCCAAACTTTGTGATGCACCTTTTGCAACAAAGGGTCAACTTTGAAATGGAATGCCTCTGCAAGCTGAGCTTCACCGAAGAAACCGGCACTGTGGTCAACATCAAACATCTGTTTGATTTCTCTCATGAAAATTGCCCAGTGTTTCTGACCACACGCGAAACTTCATATTCCCCAACAGGTAAAAAATGATTTTCAATATTTATTTTCAATATTTATTTCTTATTGATGAATCAAAGTTCATGCTTTTTTTACTTGTACTTGCACCGGCATTCGCCCTGATCGGGTTGAGCCGTCTTCTTCTTTGGTCTTGAACCACGTCTTGAACCATGGTGGCTTACACACGATGGTTCTGAGTGAGGTCGCAAGAAATGGTTAGTCAATTGTGATTCCACCATTGAATATCGACCGCTTGTGGACCTGAGAGGTCAGCAAAGTCTTCCCTGATAGTTGTCGCCCCTCAGCTGGCCACCAATATGCTTGCACCACCCAGGCAGAGAGGTAAGAAGGATTATGTCGCAGATTAATACTCTTTCTAGGCGATGAGTTGCATACCTTTTATGCGTGCGTAAACATAAAAAGACCTGTTGCGTGAACCATAGCTTGGATAGAATATAGACGCTGGTCACGTCTTTGGAAATATACCAAGGCCCACATTGACAACTAAAATGTTATAAGTAGTGAATAATAAAAATGGACAAAAAATTATTGTTGTGAATGATTGAGAATGGATCACCATTTAGCAAGTGCTAAATTCACCAAAAGGGTGCTGTGAATGAAATGGAAAAGAACATGGCTAACGAATAAAACACACACACATACCCATATATATATATATATATATATATATATATATATATATATATATATATACTGGTTGGTTGGTTGCATTCCAATGACCAAAGAAAAATATCAGTCCACAATCATAATTTTTATTTATATTTTTATTTCTTTATTTCAGCGAATGCTTATATTTTTTCCTTTCGGTCTTATGCGCGTTTCATAACCTGTTAATAAAAATATACTCTTTGTTTTTTTTCTCTGGTCATTGGAATGCAACCAACCAGTATATATGCTCTTAAGCCGGAAACATAACTTCATTGTGCTTGTTATTTGAAACAATTTGGATGGTATTATAAGGAATACATACCTTAAAAATATATATTTTTTATATAACCTCAGATATATATATATATATATATATATATATATATATATATATATATATATATATATATATATATATGTATATATATATATATATATATATATATATATATATATATATATATATATATCTGAGGTTATATAAAAAATATATATTTTTAAGGTATATATATATATATATATATATATATGTGTGTGTGTGTGTGTGTCTGTGTGTGTAATTTGATCAGTACCACTGGAGAGCCATGAATTTTATAGCTGTTTTGTTTTTAAATCTCCAAAACAATTACATGGTAAACAGCTGATGATCCTCTTTTTCTATTTCACGATTTAAGTTAAGGTCCCCTACTTATGTTTCACTGTTATATACTTGAATCCCCTTTTGTATTTGTAAATTTTGCAGTGGTAAGTCGGCTTATGCGAGTGCTAAATCTGGAATATTTGGGATTTAGTTAGTATCTCTGGGAATTTAAACTGCATTGTCTTTGTTTCAAATGACTCAAAGCTTCTTTAGACTATATATTGGGTATTTACATCTGTATGGCTAGGTTTCCTTCCTCTTATCAATTTGCCTATCTAATACCAAAGATACTTAATTTTTTTCTTTTTTTTTAATGCATCTTTTATTCCTATATAATTTTATATGCTAACTACCATATCACAGAATAGTTCTTAAAGTCTAGTGTTTTATTATTATTATTATTATTATTATTATTATTATTATTATTATTATTATTATTATTATTAGTAGTAGTAGTAGTAGTAGTAGTAGTAGTAGTAGTAGTAGTAGTAGTAGTAGCAGTAGCAGTAGTAGTATTTGATATACAAATTACCATATCACATTGTAGTCTTAAGGTAATGTTTTATTATTATTACTATTATTTATTTACTTATATATATATTAGTGAAATATTAATGAATTATTTCTACATTTGGTTATTGGGGAAGTGGTAATTTGATCTGGACCACTGGAGAACCATGAATTTCATAGCTGTTCTGTTTTTAAATCTCCGAAATGCGAGTGCTAAGTCTGCGATATGTCGGATTTAGTTAGTATCTCTGGGAATTTAAACTGCAGTTTCTTTGTTTAAAATGACTCAAATATATATATATATATATATATATATATATATATATATATATATATATATATATATATATATGTAAGGAAATATATATTTGTATATACATTTTAAGAAAATTTACCAGTTCAATGAATATTAATTTTTAACAACATAGCCTATATAAGTAAACAATGGTATTTTAAATTCCAATAACCAAATCTTTATTCATTTTTTCTTGCCGAATTTCAAAATAATTCAATATCATTTGACAATTGTTCAGTGCAAAAAACAAATAACCGAGGATAAACATATAATTACCAGAATCTTTCGTTCATGCAGCTCATCAGAAAACCATCAGATCAATTTTGGAGAAAAATCTTCAAGCAAAAAAAACAAAAACTAAAAAAAACCCTTTTACATGCATTTCCCACAGAAATTAGTTCCTTAAAGGAACCAAAGATTCCATTCATAGACAACCGCCGATTTTGTATTTATAAGGCAGAGCTATGAAAAATACGATGAGCATTACAAACGATGCAAGTCAGATAATCTAATATTTAATGAAATGTATTAAAAAATAATTTTTGTAATTATCAAGAAGCTATTATAAGAGTATCGCTATGTTAAGGCACAAACATTATTTCAAATTCTGAAAATATCCACATACCACCCACTTAAAACAACAGCCGACCAAGAACAGCAAGTCCTCACATTCCATAAGTGATTTTTTTCTGACCAAATGGGGAAGAATTGCTGTTTTCAACTGTCGAGCTATCCATCCCATTAATCTTTATCCTGGAGTGTTTTTTTGTTGCCTTGCTATGCTGTGAGTCATAAGTAAAAAAACAAAGATTAAAAAATAAGTTACTTGTAAAGCCAGGTAATGTGGTTCCCCACGCTTGAGAAGCTGATTGCGAATGCTGGTGTCCATATTGAATTCTAAATAAAATCCTATGCTATACATAGTGGCTTACAGAGGGGATAGGCGACAGAGCGGTAGCCCCAGGCATCCAAATTGGGGAGGGGGGCATTCAATCATATTCAAACTATCCCCCTTTCTCATAATATTTCTCAGTACTAGGATTTATACTTGAGTTATTGGAGCATACACAAAAGGAGTTAGACTCGGGCATCACCAGGGCATCACCAGAGCTCTGCACGCAACTGGCTATACACTTTCTTATCATCTTCATTTCTTGCAAAAATCATATTTCAGTAATAAGTTACGATCACTTAATAATAGTGAGTTACTTTCCACGCATCCTGTATATAATATTCTTCTAATTATTGTTTCATTTTTGCTAGAACAATGCATGAAACCGAAGCTATCTTTTCAAGAATATCTTTTCGATGATGGACGCGTTTCTCAAACCCTTGACAGCAAGAAGAAAAAAATGATTAAAATTTTAACGTCTGACAGATTTTCTGGGCATCCTTTTCTGAAGTTTTTAATGCAAGAGGTAAGTTTTCACTTTTTAAAATGTATATACTTTTATTTTTTACTTAAAACTATCAAGAGCACTTGAAGAACACAGACCTCTAACAAGGTGAAACGATACCCTGCACCAAAGATTCCCAACCTGTGGTCAAATTTCGGGGTCGGAAGGGGGGGGGGGTATTTAGGTAGCATGTTTTCATTTAGGCAAATGTTATTAAATAACACGGAATATTTTTGTTGGATGAGACATTTTTTTATCTTTCGAATTTTCTGAATAGTCTATTTCGTATTTCAGTCAAATTGGTGTATATAAGTTCCCTGGGTTTCTTGTTCCATTTTTCTTTCTATAACCGCGAAAGTACTCACATAGAACCACTATCCCCCAAAAGCTTGACTCTCTATACAAAGGCTCAATTTTACTTCCTAACAAAACACAGAACTACATCAGACTAAGAACACACTGAACATTAAATCGAAAGTACTTTAAAATTTATCAAACCTATTCAAGTTAAAAGCTCGATGAATGTTAACATTTAACAACAGAGCATATATAAGTAAACAATGGTATGTTAAATTCCAATGACCAAGTCTTTATTCACTTTTTTCCTTATCGAAATTCAAAACAATTCAGTGTAACTTAATGACCGCTTTGCGCACAAATGAACAACCGGGAATAAACATGTAATTACCAGGATCTTTCATTTATGCAGCTCTTCAGAAGACTAAGGATTATATATATAATACTTTCGTCTTAGAAATGATCGTACACCAGAAGATTTTGTTGATGTTGAATTCATGGAACTGATATAAATAATATGTTATAAATATATTTACTTTAATTTACTCTCTCTCTCCACCTCTCTCTCCTCTCTCTCTCTCTCTCTCTGTATATATATATATATATATATATATATATATATATATATATATATATATATATATATATATATATATATATATTATTAGGATTTTATAAGGAAAATATGTTTTCAATTATATATTTCTTACAGCATCCGAAAATTTCCAAATATAAGCTCAATGAAAATTTATTACAAAATGTTAGAGCATATATATTATATTATATTAATTCAATTCAAAAGTCAGTGTAAAAAGTAATTAAAAGACATAATTTACATCAGTTTCTACAATTACACTCCACAATATATTTCTATTATTCTCTGATGACTGACGGATAGACTTTTAGCTGGGGAAAGCCAAATTTGAGATGTGATAAAGACGAGAACAAAAAAAAGATGAGTGCATTGGTTTGTGTAACTTTACTTTAGGACGTAATACAATTGAACAACACACTGCACAGACGAGTAATAGTTTTATGTAGGAGAAACATAGGAACAATACAAAAGATAATACATAGGGGTTAGTGAATGTTGACAAGCCAAAATAATCTATTCCTGGAGTCTGTAGATTTTCTGCTGGGCCGACAGCAGAGAATCACAAGATCACATCTTGTCTGGTTGGGAGTAAGTCACGAACTGAAATGTTCATGTCGATCACGTGATCTTGCTTTAGCGATTGCGCATGAATCTCGTTACATGCAGACACACACCTGGTGAAGAGACGATAATCACATAACCACCAAGCCGAATCACAACTTACACAGATCGACAGAAAATAGTTCATTCATGTAAGCTGCTACAGACTTTCGAATTGTAATTTTTGTTCTATCCGCCAAGAAACAAATGCAGGTCTACAAATAGATTAACATGGAATAACTGATAGTTTTTATATGTAAGACGAAAGTGCAACAGATAAACCTCCACTGAAGTGCGGAAATAAAGAATTGAAGGAACTGATGTAAATTATGTCTTTGATGAAAATATAGAAATAATATTCCAACGTAATGGAAAATGAAAAAGGAAAGACCAAAATTATTTATATATTCATCAACGTTTCTTTTTTATTTCTAGATTTCCTTGGGATAATTGCTTTGAAGAGATAAAATACAAGTACAATATTTGTATTTGTGATGTGAAAATAATGTTTTTGTTCTTTTTTCAAACGAACCAGAGTCGTTAGAATTCAAAATGTGTAATGCGTATATAACATGGAATGTTTCTTTAACCACTCATAGTCGTTAGACTTCAACATGTGGTGCGATTTTGACGTGAGAAGATTGTTTTTATTTTTTCGAACGAACCACAACCGTTAAAATTCAAAATGTGTAATGCGCTTATGACATGGAATGTTTTCTGTTTTTGCAAACACCACAGTTGTTAGAATTCAAAAATGTGGTACAGTTTTGACGCGAAAAGAATGTTTTTGTTCTATTTTCGAACGAACTATAGCCGTTAAGATTCAAAATGCGTAATGCGTTTATCGCTATGGTTCGTTCGAAAAAAGAACAAAAACATTCTTTCACGTCAAAATCGCACCACATTTTTTAACAAAAAAATTCTTTTCACATCACATACACACCAAATATTTTCAAATATTGTACTTCAAATCTTATTTCTTCAAATCAATCATCCCGAGGAAATTTTGAAATAAGGAGAAAACGTTGATGAATACATAAATAATTTTTTCTTTTTCCTTTTTCCTTTTCCATATATATATATATATATATATATATATATATATATATATATATATATATATATATATATATAGAGAGAGAGAGAGAGAGAGAGAGAGAGATAGAGAGAGAGAGATAGATAGAGAAAGAGAGAGAGAGACGTCGAAATTTTAATTTGAAACATGATTCGTGTTCCGAGATTCAAGCCCGCGATCGGTATGAATAATTCTTCTCTACACTGACGATTCCTGTAAGGATGAAACGTATGTGTATGTAGATAAAAACAAATATATATATATATATATATATATATATATATATATATATATATATATATATATATATATATATAGTGAATGCTTTTATTCAAACATGTACAAGGTCTGCTACACTGGCATGTCGATGTTATCGATCTACAGCTCTCAAGAGCTGAGGTCTCATCAGGCAGAGAAATTTTTATGATCCAATTCCAGGAAGTTTCTTCCTGGAATTCAGCGACCAGGTTGGATCATAAAAGATTCTCTGCCTGATGAGACCTCAGCTCTTGAGAGCTGTAGATCGATAACATCGACATGCCAGTGTAGCAGACCTTGTACATGTTTGAATAAAAGTATTCACAATACAGCTCTATATTTTTATTGAGCACTCTTTTATAAGCCCGGTTTGATTCCCTTTGGATTTCTACCCTGTGGATTTTTACCCTACCTGGATTACTATATATATATATATATATATATATATATATATATATATATATATATATATATATATATATATATATATATATATATATAACTGTTGTCTGTTTCTGTGTTTCAGAGTCAAACAAATGGTGATGGGATCTTGCTGCTTTGGGAAGACCTGTGCAAGTATATAAACATAGCAAAAACCAGTAACGATTGCGTGAATAAGCTGCAGGAAAAGAAAATTAAAAGGTTATACTTGCTGAAAGAAAGGACATCGGAAGACGATTTGCTGAACGACGCCATTAAGCGGATTGTCTTGTCGGGTTTTGAAATGGCAGAGGGTGTGGATGAAACTGAAAGGATCAAGAAATTTGTAAAAGCCATAGATATCAGCACCGATGTAAGCAGACCTTTAAAGCTTTCAAGGTGGTTCCATTGTTGTAGCAACATATAGCATTACTTGTTTTTGCCGCTGTTAAACATTTTTTAAACGAATTTAAAAAATATTTATCGTTTATCAATCATTAAAAATCTACAAGTAAAAATTAATAATTTTTTAAAAAATTAAATATAAAAAAATATTTTCAATTGAATAGTTAAGAAATTTATAAAAAAACTATTAAATACTATAAGTAATTTAAAAAAATTAAATATTAAAAATCATTTTTAATTAAATATTTATAAAAATATTTTAATTGAAATATTTTTAATTTAAAGAAATTAAATAGTTCAACAAATTAAAAAAAATATATAAAAAAATGAATTACATATAAAAATATTTGTTGATTAAATATTTAAAAAAGAATTTTAATTTATATTTAGAAATTAATTAAAAAAAAAGATCTTCGCTGTACTTTAATATTTTGACTTAAAAAATCTTATACATAAAAAAAATAAAAAATAAATAAACGTTTGAGAAAAAGTTAAGATATTTAACTTTAAAAAATTAATAGAAACTAAAAAAAATAATAAATACATTTTATTTTGCTGTGAATAAAAACAGTTTAATTTCTAGAAATGAGTTTTTAAGTATTATTGCTTATATATAAAATGTATTGTACAAGTATATATTATTATATCAATAAATAAAACTGCCATTATAACAAACGTTAAACCAAAGATGCTGCTGCATGATGATGATGATGATGATGATGACTATGCTATTTCAAACTTAAGCATAACAGAAATACTTTTTAAACAAAGCAATAAAAATGCTAGGCTCTTGTATAGATCGAGTACACGAGCGAAATTTATTTTAGAAGAGTTCCAATGGTGTAAGGGGCAGATAACTCTCTTTTTTTAGTACGCAATGTCCCCGAAAATGGAAAATATCCATTTTTTAAATAAGAAGTCATGCAAATTCAATTAATAGAACATTTTTCGAAGAAATAACAATTTGAGAAAATCAACAGTATATTGATAGAACATTTATTGAACAAAATAGAATTTGGGAAAATCAACAGTATATTTTTTCATTTCAAAACCAGCACAACGAACAGTCCTATTGTTTGGATTAACAGATTTTTTATTTTTTTATAGTTTAAAATATTAAATTATCGCAGATATTGGCTCTTGTATAGATCGGGTCTTCGAAAAATGTTCTATTAATTGAATTTGCATGGCTTCTTATTTAAAAAATGGATATTTTCCATTTTCGGAGACATTGCATACTAAAAAAAGAGTTATCTGCCCCTTACACCATTGGAACTCTTCTAAAATAAATTTCGCTCGTGTACTCGATCTATACAAGAGCCAAATGCTATTTTAAATTTGATGACAGACCGACACGAGACCATAGAAAATGTCTATTCACACTTAAGCGTGACAGACCGACATGACCGATCAAAGAAAATACTATTTTAAATTTGAGCATAACAGAACAAAAAAAATTCTAGTTTAAACTTGAGTATGACAGACCAAGGAAGATGCCTTTTCACACTTAAGCATGACAGACAAAAGAAAATACTATTTCAAATTAAAGCATAACAGACCGCCCGACAGACAGAACCACTTACAGATACGCAAGGACGCACATAAAAATAATAAAGTTGCCATTACTGAACGGATATTTAAGATGAAATTACCAATAATCTCTTTCATTTTTGTACACCAGATCTTGACGACATTATGGGAGAAATACATTGAGGGCGAAAAGAATAAGTTGATTAACGTTTCCGTGAGTAGACCAAGCTTTATTGTTTCTTATACCTGCCAATTAACGTATTTTATAAAACACCTCATAGGGATACAATTATTTCCTTTGCAGATAATTTGCCTTTCGAGTAGAGAGCCCACTGATCACGTGATCGGTTTCCTGGGAAGTTACGTAATTGTTACTCAAACACGAGTTTCTTTTTCTCAATCATCAGGTCTTTGACTTAAAAGGACGAACCTTAAACATAACCTTGTGTTTCGAGTAAGTTAGCTTAATGCTTTTTATCCCCTTTTGTCTGTCACGTATGACTTGTACGTGTGACACCATGTCCGTTTAATCTATATTGTTAATATATATATATATATATATATATATATATATATATATATATATATATATATATATATATATATATAGTGTGTCAGGTTGTATATGAAAAGAAATCAAATAAAGTGCTCGATCATATAAGAGAGCTAATATAATTTATTTAGATAGTCGGGCGTGACTACAATCGTTTCAGCTTGCTGATGATTCCACTGGGCACGGAGATTTACTAAAGATGTCTAAATCTGCCCTTCTGGATGAAACCGCGGTACATTGCTGAAATATGTAATATACAGTATCTAAACAAATTATATATATATATATATATATATATATATATATATATATATATATATATATATATATATATATATATGAAGTTAATCCAACAAAAGATATAAGAGGCAACTAATATCTTTTAATTAGTGAAACATCCGGATAAAGACTGAAGCTCAATATACTGGATAGAGCATTAATAGCATAATATAAAATGAAATAATAAAATAAGGTGCAAATCAAATTTTATTAGAATTCAAAATTCAGGCAAGAAATTGACTTCCAAAGTAACCTATCTCTGGCCAGGTCTTTATTTAATTCTCTTTCCATTTGAACTAACCTACTGTTCTATTTTCTAGGAAGGTCAGCAAAATGAAATTCTCACTGATTTACCCCCTACAGTTGATCTGACATCGATGTGTGATATCATTTTATCTTTCATTGATATTAGTAAGTAAACTTTTCATCTATCTATCTATCTATCTATCTATCTATCTATCTATCTATCTATCTATCTATCTATCTATCTATCTATCTATCTATCTATCTATCTATCTTACTAACTGTACTAGTGGTTGAATATAAATGTTTTCATATACTAGCTGTACCTACTGTTACATACTGCTTACCTTCCCGAGTGTGTACCCAGGTTTTGTCGCTGAAACAATAAACACGTGGACGTTGGATTTGGTTTTAAGAGGTTTTATTGAAGAGAACAAAGGGACAGAAATCAACTACATGTGTACAAGAGAGAGAGAGAGAGAGAGAGATACCCTTTGCATATCAGTTAGGCCATTTTTGGCTACATTGCACTCCACCATTGTCAGCTGCAAAGACTCGATTCTTGCGTCTAGTTTGGTCGCTGGCACAGGCTCAAAAGACAGAACGCTCTGCAAACGGAAGTGACGTCATTTCCGACTTCTGCCCAGGCTCCCCTTCTTTTGGGGCGCCCTCCTTCTGGCTCCCCTTCGTTATCTAACACTACCAGATGTTGCCCGGGAATAAAAGAAAGACATAACTGACTTATTTATGGTAGAAATGGAAATTAATTGTGAGGACTTTAATTTCGTAATCAAATTATTTTGCGAAATAGGAATTTTAAAAATTAGTACTTAATGCTAATCGATTAATAGTAGATAACAAATAATAATGTGCAATTGATTTTAATGTGAAGTTGCATTATTTAATTAATATATGTTTATTTTTGAAGAGAACTCAATATAATTGCACATGATAACTTCCCTTTAATCTGTTTTAGTAAATAAAGGAAAATGTCTACACTCTAACAATTTTCTGAGCCGGAATAAGTATTTTCAGAAAAAAAATGAAGCAAAATAAAATATATTTGTACCAATAACATCGTGGAGGAAGACCTCTGATGTCTTTTTCCATCGCAGAGTGCATCAATACTCGAGGGCTTATTGGATTAGCCTCAGATCTTTCATATATGAAATTCCTCTGCGTTCAACATTAAAAAAGAATGTGTTTTGTATCCGATATGACTGACAGGTTAATCGTTGGTATCGAGAGCTTCATACTTTCATAAAATTTCAACAGAGACCAAACAGCCAATGTTTTGCCGTCATGTCTCACAAAAATCAATATTTCAATTGCTTTCAACGAAATAGATGCTCTGAAACCAAAACCGCATTTAAGACTGTCTGCACCTACTGAAAAAGGACTGAAAAAACGCGAAAGTGTTTTATGCCCAATCTGTCAAATCTAAAGTGGCTAAGCAGAGGTCGGCAAATAACAAACATGGTTCTGCACAGATGTAAGATATCTATTCCAACCATCATCAATGGACGAGAGGTGATATCTTCATCATCTAATAAAGCCAAACTCTTCACAAAAAACTTTAGATCAAATTTCATCCTTTGCGATCAGGGTCACCTACCTCTAGAATTTACCCCTCTGACTATAAATACTCTAAGCGACATCCATATATCTGTCCATGATATTGCCAAATTTATCAAGAACCGGGATGCCAGCAAGGCAACTGGTCCTGACAACATTCCAATCATAGTGCTAAAGAAGCTGCAACTGGAACTAGCTCCTATTCTAACAAAGCTGTTAAATCGTTGCTGAAAAGAGAAATGCTACTCATCACCTTGGAAAACTTTGTCAGTCTGCCCAGTATTTTTAAATACTGGAGATCGGTCTTCTGCATCTCAGTACAGACCAATCAGTCTCCTGTGCATCATGAGTAAGTTGCTTGAATCTGTGATAAACCAAAAAGTTGTCAATCACCTCAGCAAAAATAACCTACTCAGTGACAAGCAATATGGATTTCATCCTGAAAGATCAACAGCTGATGTGCTGACTGTGATATCACAGGATCAGTGAATCTATTAACAGGGTCTTTGTTTCTAGAGCTCTTGACATATTAATTGCCTTTGACAGGGTTTGGCACAAGGTTTGCTTCACAAGCTTGGCAGCTATGAAATATCTGGAAATATCATTTCAACCATCAAATCCTTTCTCTCTGATAGTTTATAAAAGTAGTTGTTGATGGGCAGAAGTCAGAAGCACATACCATCAATCCCGGCATACCTTAAAGATCCATACCTGACCCAACTCCCTTCCTAATATTCATCAATGATCTTCCAAATCATATTCTGAGGTCATTCGTTGACATCTACGCAAACGGCACAACCATTTATGGCAGCACTTCGAAGAAGATTGATTTCTTTCTGATTTTCTCTCTTGCGACCTGGAGCACATGGTACAATGGTGAAAAAGAGTGGCTTGTTACTTTTAATACCTCTTAGTCGAAGCCTCTCTCCTTTCATCACCAACGCTCGGATTCTTGCTTTTCCCGAGTTGAAATGAATGGTTCTATCCTTGAGCAAGCGCCTGCTTTGATAAGTTCCTAGGACTGTCCTTCACTCAAGACCTGAAATAGAATGCTTATATCGAATTTAGAAAAATTAGGCAACGGAAAATTAGGCAATTTTGGCAAGGTAGGAAAATTAGGCAACTATGGAATAAATATTGATTGAAAATAGATTTTAGGACTGTTCTTGAGGGGGATATAGTTTTAAATAGGTGCTACTCCCTCCAAATAATATTGCCTAATTTTCCGGGCACTCTTACATCAAATCCATTGCTAAGGTCGCAGTGTGTGATACATAATATACTGTTTGAAAATAAATTTCAATGTTAAATATCTAAATTTATGAAGAACGAAGCGAAATCTTTTTTTTTATATATAAAACTCAATATCTGTAGATGTGTTTGTGTTCTCTCAGATTGATTTTAATTCCAGACCTGAAATGGAAGACAAGATAAGACAAGACATCAAATCTGTTGCTAAAGTCGCTGGAAAAATTGTTAGAGATTCAGATAACCCTCTAAGATAGAGTACTCTTGCTACATCTGAAGAGGTGCGCTGAGAGCTCTCTTTCCTGCCTTGACAGAGTACAAAATAGACTTTGCAATTTAATGGGAGATGATCTATTCTCTCCCCTACAGCCCCTTTCTCACAGAAGAGACGTTACTAGTCTTTCTCTACTCTCTATCGTTAGTTCTATAGTATGTGCTCGACTGAGCTCCACTCTCTGATTTCCTCCCTGTAAAACATTCACAAGAATGCGTCTTCCAACCAACACTGCAAATAAATTTCCTTTCTTCCTTCTTTTTACCTAAAGCCAAATGAAACTAACATAGACAGAGTTTTCTTTCCAAGAATCTCTCACCGGTGGAACACGTTACCATGATACTGCTTCCCTACAGACTACAGTACGATCATTTTCAAGTCCTGTGTCAACAAATACCTGTGAGGACGTCCTCTTAAGTAATAAACATTTCGTTCATCATTTTCAATCCGCTTATAGTACTGTTTCGTTATCCAACTGACCTGGTACCTTGTGCTGCATTCACCCTGGCCAGGTTGAGTCGGCTTCCTCCGAAGGAGGGAATTTATAGAGAATATTACATTTACAAACGGTCACCAGTCGCATGTATATCCCGGTCAGGGGAGATGATGGCATTAGTGTTTTGCAGAGAGATGTCGCTGTCCTCTCACATACAGCGCCTAATATTCCCAAATGGTCACCCCTCTGATACTGACCAGGCTCAACGTTGCTTAACTTTGGTGATCTGATGAGAGCCGGTGTGTCAACGCGATTATGCCAACACTCTCATTAACCTTTATCTTCGAGTGGCTTTTGAGGTCCCCAGATGCCGTAAGGCTTTCTACTCTAATAGCTTTTCCTTGAACTGCTTGCTTTTGGAATTCCCTCCCTGTTCCCTGTTTCCCCAACTGTACCAACACGCGGAAATTTAAATGTAATATGAACAAATATCTCGCTGCACAACTCTCCACTTAGGATGCTCCCTATAAATCTGGCCCCTAATTCACAGCAGCCCCTTGTGCTTTGAGGTGAATATAAGCAAAGAAAAAAAATGTGAAATGAGAATTATTTCATAGTAACACTTGTCGATTGAGCAAAACGTCTGCAACCATTTTCATTTTACGTGTTCTTCTTTTGGCAGGTCACTTAAAAGAAGACAATATGCTTTCTTGCTTCCTGAGTGAAGAGGAACTCAGTAATGTTTACACGTTAATCTGTGACCATGCACGCCCTTACACGCTTGGTAAGTACATTCTATACTATTGCAAAAAGTTGATCATTCTCAAAATCGAGTTTACGCCCTAGTCATTCTCAAAACCGCTTTTTTTTTTACCTACAATGAATAGTGTGGCATTACCTACCCCTGTTTAACACATTTACAAAGGCACTCACCAGGGAGTGTTTTCAGACTCGAATTATCTCCCCTTTGCAAATGTATATGGTGCTACAATCCGTGGTATAAAAAGCGCCACACAGCAAATTCATTGTCTCCTTTTTCATTGAACACACTTCACCAGACCCCCTCGCTCTCGCCTTTTCATCCGGGTTTGGTCTTGACGAACACACTACACAACATGTACGTGCTCACAAACTCACTCTATATGGTATGTAAGACTTTCCTCTCTACTTACACACACACATCATTTGAAAACTATCTTATACACATTCTCAATTGACACAATTTCAGTCGGGTTTGCGAACAACAAATGTTTTTCGTATACTTCATTGTTTTCAAGTTGTTGCTTTGTTTTCATTGGTATATGCATGTATTTAAACACATACATATATCGGGGTAGTGGCGTTGCTAAAAGTCGCCCGAAACCCCGAAAATAGATAAGAGATAGATAGGTTACTTGTTCAGTTAATTATAAATTACGGCTAATTAGAACAATTAAAACAGAATTTTTTCTAAGTGTTGCAATAGAATACCTTTGACCCCTTTTTCCTATGTGGGCTTTCCCATGGATGACTAAATATTCAGGCACGATTAATTATTTAAAAATATACAAAGTTCATTTATTTTTTTACATGAGAAAATCGATATTTTCGACATTTTTATTGATAGTGCAAATGAAGGGTTTAAAGTAACTATCAAATCTTTTCTCGAAAGTAGTTGTTGATAGGATGAAGTTTGAAACACATAAAATTAACGCCAAGATGTCTAAAGAATCCATTCTGGGCCCAACCATCTTCCTGATATTCAGCAATAAATTTTCACACCATATTCTACCATAATTTGTTAACATATGACGCAACTGTAAGCCCTTCAAGAGCCCTATATGGAAGAAAGGGATTACAAGGCTGCCTGATAAAAAAGTCTACCCTTAAGTGGATTTGGAGGATTTGGGGAATTTGGAGCTGTCCTCTCCCTAAACTTTTTTTTCATTTTTTCTTTCATTTTTCTTTTCATCTTTTTTTTTCTTTTCATTTTTTCTTATTTTTCATTTTT
Source organism: Sepiola atlantica (assembly GCA_963556195.1). NCBI lineage: Eukaryota > Metazoa > Mollusca > Cephalopoda > Sepiida > Sepiolidae > Sepiola > Sepiola atlantica. Next base: position 165,203,289 of record OY744517.1, on the reverse strand, counting down.
TATTACTATTTTTTCCACATTTTTTCTTTTGTTTTTAATTTTTGTTTTTCATGAAAAAAATAAGAAAAAAAAAAATGTTTTAAATGCAAAACAAGAAAATTGTTTTGCATTTAAAACATTTTTTTTTTTTTTTTCTTATTTTTTTCATTATTTCTTTTTTGTCCATTTTTTATTATTATTATTTTTTTAAATTTCATTTTTTCTTTGTTTTCATTTCATTTCTTTTTTCTTTTTTCTTTTTTTCATTTTTTTCTTTTCTTCTTATTTTTTCCTTTGTGTTTCATTTTTTCTTTTTTTTCATTTTTTTCCAGTTTTTCACATTTTTTCTTTTTCCTTTTTTATATTTTTACTTATTTTCTCCATTCTTTCTTTTTTCCATTTTTTATTATTATTATTATTATTATTTTTTCATATTTTATTTTTTTAATGAATTTATATCGATGCCAAACTTTCGTTAGTGTGTCACACTTAAGTTTAAAATAGCATTTTAGTTGGTCTGTCACTATAAAGTATTTTATTTACCTTCTCTCCAGGAGGTTAGACACAAGGTCAGGTGTGAGTTTTTATGAAAGTGTTTCTGTGGAACGAACTGGATTCGAACCTGGCACACCCAGGTCCTCAGTCCGTGTCATTAACCACTTAGCCACCGTGCCATCCCCATTTCGTTGGTTTGTCATGATTGTAACAGACCAACGAAAATGCTATTTCATACTTAAAATAGCATTTTCGTTGGTCTGTCACAATTAAGTATGAAATAGCATTTTCGTTTGTCCGTCACACTTAAGTTTGAAATAGCATTTTCGTTGGTCTGTAACGATTAAGTATGAAATAGCAATTTTGTTGGTCTGTCACACTTAAGTTTGAAATAGCATTTTCGTTGGTCTGTGAAGATTAAGTATGAAATAGCATTTTTGTTAGTCTGTCACAATTAAGTTTGATAGCTAAACATGCAGATTTGATGGGTGCATTATAGAAATATATTTTTGTTTGTTTAAATTAACCTATTTTTTGTAATTGATTACAGATGATGACATTTTATTTCTTGTTTTTATTTTTTATTTTTTAGGGAACAGCGTTTGCGCATTGATGAAACGAGCAATGAATAAAAAATATGGAAGACATTCACAGTACGTTTTTCTTTATTCCCCCCCCCTCCCCCGTACTTAGTCCCGATAAGACGGGCCAGAAAAATATCGCAAACGAATCCTCACGCGATGGATTCCCACAATTTACTGTTTTCATTTAACGTTTTGTTTTTTTAAAGCTATTCCAAATGCATTTGACACTAATTAGATCAATTATTTAACTGAATTTAATAAACGACCCCTCTCCAGCTATGAGTAAAATAGAGACTTGTGTTTAATGAATTGTTTACAATATGTATTTTGCTTTCGTAGTAAATAACCCCAAAACATTTAATTTACCATTTTAAACATAGACCAAATAAACTGCTTATATTTTTTTGTATTTTTACTACTTTATACTCGCTCTTTGAGCCATCTTGGCCCAGTACCTGGGTATGTTAATTTCCATCTTTACCTAACTTTTACCACTTTATAGCTAGTACGAAGGAAAATATTTATGAAATTTTGTGGAAAAAAAATATGCTACTTAGTATTTGTATGAGAGAGTAAGTAACTACGATGAATGTATTTATGTATTGTTTTTATTGGCAAGAAAAACGTTAGAAATTATGTTTTTAAGCAAAAACAATTTGATTTGGACTTTATGTCTACTTTTTGGGGCGGATTATTAAAAGGTTGGTCACTTACTTTAAAAAAATATTGTATAATATTTTTTATGTTATTATGTTATGTTAATTTCTTAAATTTTATATTTTGTAAAACATGTATCCAGTTTTTTAAATATCCTTGAACTCGGGTCTTGACATGGTAAAAACTACTGCTGTAGTAATGTGTACTCTGCTTATTCTTTTTTTGTCAACCAATCACATGTTTCTATTTGCGTACGGACAGACAAACTCTAAAAACACCATAACTTTTTAAAAGTGTATAGATTATATTCCAATTGTGTTTTGGCACTAATTAGATCAAGAATATTAATTTTGTCTTTTATCTCTTTACTTAAGCAGGAGGCACTAGAGCAGCAAGTTCATCGGAGCACATTCCATAGAACAAGCACAAGGATGCAACATTGCGGTGATGGGACAGGGGCTGGAGCTTGGTGGATAGTGAGATACCTATCAGATTAGAGACTCTTTTTTAACCTTGTCTAAGAGGGAGAGACTAGTAGATGGTGCACCATCCCAGATGTGGCAACAATACTCAATGCATGGGCTGATGATGGCTTTGTAGAGATATAGGTGTGAGAAGTTTTCTAGCACGGTAGAGGGATCCCACCTTCTTTGTAGCAGTCTTGGCAATGTCCTCTATATATTTGTTCCAATTCATATTACTTGTGAATGTTAGACTGAAGAGTTTGAACGTTGGACTCTCAGGTAGGGTGTTATTTTCCATGGCAATCGTGGATGAAGAGGTTTCTTGTAGTTGTTGAAGGAAAAAAGCTTTGTCTTAGCAGCATTAAATGTTACCATCCATTTATGACTCCATTCCACTACAGCCTGGAGGTCACTTTCTAAGGATTCAGCCATTGCCTTGGATATGTGCACGTTCGTTTTACTCATATGACGGGAGTAGAGTGTTCTGTCGTCAACAAATATACCCATCTCAGACACAATGTCATCAGGGAGGTCGTTTATGAAAATCAGGAACAATAAAGATCCAAGGATCGATCCCTGGATATACCTGCATTTATGTCATGTTGTTTGGATGAACACCCATTGATGGCAACTTGGATCTTTCTGTTGGATAGGAAGGATCTAATTATATTAAATATTCGTTCAGTAATACCATACGAATTAATTTTTATGAGAAGCCCTTTATGCCAGACCTTGTCAAAGGCTTTAGATATATCAAGCGCTACCGCCCTAGCTTCACCTGCCTTGTCCAGTGTATGGTATATGCATTCGGAGATGACTGTTAGGATATCCGCAATAGACCTTGCTCGCCTAAATCCATACTGATGGTCAGAAAGAAGTTAAGTATTAACAAGATGCCGGACTATTGCTATATTACTAGATTGATTAAGGATTCAAAGATTTTAATCTAGAGTGGGAGTAGGCTGATGGGGCGATAATTCTGAGGGTCAGTTCTGTCTCCAGAATTCTTGAAGACTGGAACCACAGAGGCAATTTTCCAGCTATCAGGGAAGCAAGATTCAGCGAAGCATTTGATGAGTTTTGAGAGGACAGAGGCCAGTTCAGCAGAGCATTTCTTTATTACTATTACTGGTATAAGATCAGGCCCACATGCTTTGGAGGTGTCAAGATTTTTTATGATGTCCATGACATGAGATGGGGTGATAACCAGGTCATCGAGTGTGGCTTCCCTACCATTTCCAGAACATTCTTAATAAATAACCTAAATTAACATAAATACGATGGTTAAAAGAGGGAAGTTTATAAAAAAGTGAAGTTATAGTAATTAAGGAACTTTAAAGTGATTATAGTTGTACCAAGATTTGTGCAGCCATTAGATAATATTTCATATTTTTCTATTTAGCTAAAGACCCTTATATTTAATGATTAGAAGTGCCTCATTTCTAAATAGTGTACTTGTCTAAGGGTTTATATGATCTCATTTTTTTAATCAATTGTTATTTGAGCTTGAAGCCAATATTTTCATCCTTCAGATCCCAAATATGAGAAGCCAGAGATGTGTATGTGTTATTAAATGTATAAAAGTTTCTGGAGATTCTATCTTTCAAGAAACCCACCGTTGAATCTATGTAAACAACTTCATTTTTATAAGAGTTAATTGCAGTAGGACTGTTATTGTTATTTAGTTCATTGCTGTACAAGATAACATTATCATTATTACTAGTAACATCATCATTAGCATTATATATATCATTACTACTGTTGTTATGAATACCGCTTTGTGTGTGTATATATATATATATATATATATATATATATATATATATATATATATATATATATATATATATATATATGCATTTCTATTTACATTACATTTTTTTGATATTTCAAATGTAAAGTTTTAATAACATAAAGTAGTTTTATAGCTTAATAGTGCGAGGTTAGAGCTATGGTATAAAATATTTTTATTTAGTTTTAAACCACAACAAAATGTAAGAAATTTTCTGAAGAGATATGGAATTGCCCTTTCTTACATTTTGTTGTGGTTTAAAACTAAATAAAAATATTTTAAATATTATATATATATATATATATATATATATATATATATAATTACTAGACATACTCGTGAGCCGTTGGATCACACCAGCAACCACTATTTATTCTCATTCTGAAATTGTGCCTAACATCAAAGGGAATTTCCATGAACCAGAGGTTCTTTTCAAGAACTTCCTATCTGTGGAACATGTTGTGGCAAAATGGCTTCATTGAGAGCTACATGGTCCTATTCAAATTTAATTTCATTAAACACTTTTTATAAACTATCATAGTGTGGCAAGGTGGTCGAGCCCCAAAGGAGGGTTGAAAGAGTTTAAAGAATAAAAACGAATTAATTTCTATTTCTGATTTTAGAAGTGTAACGTCACTTCTAAAATCAGAAATAGAAATTAATTGTATTTTTTTTAATCTCAGAAAAGGCTGAGATGGAAATAAAGAGAGAGAAAAAAAATGAAGGAAAGATATATGTCAAACTCTGTTCGCATAGACAGAACCAGTCGTGCAGCATTATGGGGTTGGCTGATGTCAGAAGTTCAGTCAACGTCCTGATATGTAATTAACCATTGACATTTTAACTCATCAGTAAAAATGAGTCTACAAAGAGATCCCGTGGCGTGTGCTTTGCTCATAGCGCAAGAAGAAACGATTCTTCTGACAGGACAAATCATGGTTGCTTCACAACGACAATATACCTGCTCACAATTCCCTGAAATTTTTGTAACATTTAGATTATTTGGACTACTCTTTTCATCTTGGATGTTATTCTCACAACATTTCGGCCGATGTAACCTCCGAACTTCTTCAGGTAGCGAACTTTGTGAAGTGATAGCGAGCCGGCAAAGCCAGCTAGATATAATAATATTAAATACTTATAAGCTCCGATTGGTCCGAATTGCACCATATTTGGCATGAATCGCCTTTAGTTTTTTTCCGGTGTGGAATAGAGGAATTATAATACTGCTATTACTATAAGTTAGCTTAAAAAGCGGCCCAGAATTTTTATTTGAAAGTAATGAACAGATTAAAAACTCATGTAAATATACAAGTGTGTTCGATGTTCATCGTTTCAGAAAACCCACTCAAAACAAAGCGAAGAATACAAGGAAGATTATGTCTGCTTTAGAGAAGAAACTCAAACTAATCACATTTGACCAGAAGTTGAAAGAGAAAACAAAACTGTAAGTCAAAAAAAGCTTCTCTTCAATAATCCCATGTTTTCATATGCCGGCATTAAATGAAACTCCAATACAGGTTATTTATCTACCTCCCACAAGGTAAGATATGACACAAGGTCGGAAAAGTGGGATTAGATAAGCCAGTGCTCGAGAGGTGAGCACTCTGGCCATTTAAAAATTGCCTGGGCAACCCTGTCGGCATTCCCCAGTAAGGGTGCCTCAGGCAGTAAGCAATAAACTTACTACTCCCCAAAGAGGGGAGGCAAAGCCTGGGAGGGTCGACCTCCTAGAACTGCACAGGACAGACCCATTGACCGGCGTAAATCAAGCTCCAAAGGCCAAGACAATACCAGTATGGGGTGCAGTATCCATCGGAACAGATACTACACTTTGATCTTGGCCAAAAGGCCAAGAAAGAAAACAGTACAATACAGTGTCAACGATAGAGGCTCATTCCCCACCCTATGATAAGGGCTAACATTGCATAGCACAAAATGATCTATAGGGTTGATGTGCCGTAAAACAGAATTAAAGGTAACTGGAGCGATCCAGATAAAAGAGTGGCACCCACCCCTACATCCTGGTACAGTAGTCAATGAGAAGGGAGCCTTCAGGTTGCCCTCGACTATAACTAATTTTTTATATTTTATAATAGTATTTTCAGCATCTATCTAATAATTTATCTAATAATTTCCACCATCACAGGCGGAATAAGTTCATTTAGTGATCTGTATGTTTGTTACAACTATGTATGAAAAATCAAGTGGTATAACCGGGTCACTTGCTCCAACATCATGAGCATAATTATAGCACCATCATCATAGTTGATCCTGGTTACAGTTAACTATTATATCACGGTCATCATAGTAGAACTTGGTTACAGCGAACTGTTCAAATAAGGTTGTCATAGTAGATCCTGGTTACTAATAACTATCACATCACAATTAACTGTAACCAGATAACTCCAATCGTTCTATAATAGTTAACTGTCATCAGGAATCGTATCTACTATGACAACCGTTATATCATAGTTAACTGTCATAAGACCCACGATGATGACTGTTTTATAATAGTTAACTGTAAAAACGATCTTCAATGACGACCGGTTAAATTTAAACAGAATCTACTACACAAACCTTGCTATTAAAGTAAACTCTAACCAGGATTCAGTGCTATAATAACTTGCTGTAGGAGAGGTCTACTACGACGAACCTGTGATAATAGTTAACTCTTATCAGGATCTACTGCACGGACTGTGTTATAATCACAAATTGTGACAGGGATCTTCTATGACCAATTTACTATAAAAGCTAACTCTAACCAGGATTTACTATGGCTACCATGCTTTAATATTTAACAGTAATTGAGATCTACTACGAAGAACGTGCTATAATAATTAACCGTGGCCAGGATCCACTACAGTAACTGTTCTAATAAGCTAACTGTAATCCACTATGGATTTGCTATAACGATCGTACTAGAATAACTTATTATAACCAGACTGTATTACAGGCAGTAATGAAAACCCCTAAATGCCGTGTTAATAAAATCAATGTAACTCGAAGAAAAATTAATTTCTCGAATTAACGATATTACCATTTAATGAAGCATTGTTTGTTTAATATTTTCACACAAAAAAAAACGATTACAAAAATATTATTATATGATTTTAATGATAACATTTTACTTGAAATATTACGACGCGATTTTATAATATTGCACATGAATGTGTAGTCATCAACGTAAGTATTTTTTTAAATCTTGAAAACAAAAAATAACTTGAAAAAATTGAGATACTAGGCTATTCCGAAAAAATAATTTTTTAAAGTGGGCTAATTTTTACTAACGATTAACTTCAAATTGTATGGTAACACAGTGCTATAAATAAACAGACGCTAATCACTGTCAATAGATATATATATATATATCATTTGGAAAAATAACATGTAAGTTTGTATTTTTTGCAATTTTTTCATTAATTTTTTACATTTTATTTCAAATTTGAATTCTATTTAATTATGAATAAATAATTGTTTTAGCTCTTTTTTTAATGAATAATAAAATTGTCAGTGTAGTCATCGAATTTAATTTACTCTTTCACACTTATAACACGCTTTTAGTTTTAATTAAAAAGAATTAATTTAAATTATAATGTAATTGCTGAAGTTTTTAATCATCATGTAAAAAAAAAAGAATCTGATAAAATTGACGCAGTAGGCAGTTTGTTCCAAAAAAAAAATTTGAACAAAATTTGACAAAAGTTTCATTTCAAATTTTACGAAAAAACGTTCGTAAACAGACGGTAGTTGCCCACGGCGGCATCAATAATTTCAAAGTATTACTGAATTTAAAACTAATACAAAGTTAAATATGAATCTTTTTAGATAAAAATAAATAAAATCTTAATTGTGTACATTCAAAAATATTTTAATTAAATAAGCAATTTAATGTAGAGATTTTTATAACCTTCAAAAATAAAGAAATTAAGGTATAATAATTTTTAAATAGAAATCCACTATGTAAAATTGTAGGAAGGTACAATTTGACATAGTGGATTTCTATCCATCCATATCCGAGGAACTCTTCAAACATCGCCCTAGAGTTTGTCGAGATGTATACTGATATATCCATGATGAAATCCACATAATTTAAAAATGTAGAAGATCAGTTTTAATCAATAATAATGACCAATGGATTAAAATAAAAATGACAAACTCCTTTGATTTGGCCATGGGTGCCCTTGACTCTGCAGAGGCATCAGATCTTGTGGGGTTATTCATTTTATATACACTCACAAATATATTTGATAATACAGATATCGGCCTATATAGAGATGATTGATTAGATGTAATAAGGGATTCCAACAAGGTTAAGGAAGAAAACTTCAAGAAAATTATACATATGGAAATGAAAAAATTAAGCCTAAGAGTAGAAGTACTGGCTAACAAAATCAACTCACTTTTTAGATGTCACCTTAAACTTAAATGAAAATACTTACGAGCCATATTTAAAACATAACGGTAATCCAATATACGTAAACCCAAAGTCTAATCACTCCCATTAACTATAAAACAGATTCCTAATTCTATTGAATGTAGGCTTATCAATAACTCTAGCAACGAAAATGTATTTAAAAAATCAATGAACATTTACAATACAGCTCTAAAAAATAATGAGTACCATAATATCGAAATTAAATATAAGAAACAGGACACCAATAATTATAATAAAATTAAAAAGAAAAGAAAAAGAAATATAATCTGGTATACACCGCCCTATAATCAGATGCTAAAAACTAAACTGGGCAAGAAATTCCTAAATCCCATCGAAAAACACTTCCCCGTAACCAATCCCCTGCATAAAATATTCAATAAAAATAACCTAAAACTGTCCTACAGCTGCTGTGAAAACCTAGAAATGATAATTAAGGCACACAATAACAAAATACTAAAAGAGAACAGCAGAGAAGAAAAAAATAACAAGTTGCGTAAAAAAGTGACCAATATAGCAAAAATAACACTAAGAAGAACAAAACTATAATCACTACAAATAGTAATAACACAACCCCTAATAGCAATCACCAAAATAGAAATAAAAAGTTAGTAATGAAGAGAAAAGATGTAACTACATAACTCGTACACTTTGTCCACTACAAAATAAATGCCTAAACAAAAGTATTGTTTACCAAACGACAATATTTGCCAAAGAAAGATGGAATAACAAGTACCACGTGGGTATGACCTCCATAGATTTTAAAACTAGATATTACGACCACAAAAGCACATTTAAAAATAATAAACGCCGAATTAAAACAGCACTAGCAAACCATTATTGGGAGCTCAAAGAAAACGGACGCTCACCAATAATCGAATGGAAAATAATACGACAGGTCAGTATATGTAGAAATTTAGACGACCCGTGTAGATTATGTCTGAATTAGAAATTTGAAATCCTAAACTTTAAAGACCACCAAAACCTAGTAAACTGTAGAAGTGAAATAGCAAACAATTGCTTACACAGAATAAAATTTACCGTAGGTTAAAAATACATAATAAATAAATAAATGAATAAATAAATAAATAAAAAACTAAACTAAAACATAAAATAGAAATACAAGCAAGCAAGTGTTAAAATAAGGTTACTCATTATTTCGACACAACAAAGAAACAAGGATGAGACACCCTATAGAAAAGAGAACAATAGAATAGAAAATAGGAAGTAAAATCAACTGAACCTTTGTTTGTGAGAAGCCCAACGATTGGCTAAGAGAATAACAAAGAATCTGATTGGTTAACTAGCTAGACTAAACACCAAGTGTATATATAAAAACACAAACTCCATGCATTTTAACCTGACGATTCCCTATGGGGATGAAACATGGAATCCTCTGTGTAGCTTATTTGCCATAAATATACTTTCATAACTTAATACCTAGCTCTACTTACGTATTGACCCCTGCTGAAGTAAATACTGAAAATTGATACATAAAAATTATATCTCCTTATAACATTTTATGTGGATACATGAAATAATAATAATAATAATAATAATAATAATAATATATATATATATATATATATATATATATATATATATATATATATATATATATTGTAAAAGTGTGTACTACGTCGATCGTACTCTAATAGTTAACTGTAACCAGGATATAATATGATGATCGTGCTGTAATCGTAAAATGTAAACATGATCTATATGACTACAGTGCTATGTGACGACAGTGCTATAATAGTTAAGTGTAATCAGGATCTATTCTGACAACATTGCCATAATTGTTAACTGCAGCTAGGATCTACTACATTTCAATGTAACCAGGTTCTATTACTGATTATAAAAGTTAACTGTAGCCAGAATCTACTACAACAACCGTGATATAATACTTAACTGTTACCAGAATCTACTACGACGACCACACTATAATAGCTTAGCGTAACCATGTAGCAATATTTAGATGCGGGTGTGTAAATGAAAGATTAAAATCTGGAATTTCCATCTAGGGTTAAAAGTAAGTTCAAGAAGTGGAAAATTCCATTAGAAGTTTAAAGTTTTAGAATTAGGACTACGTGGCAGGATATGGCATCATTGTAGGAAGTACATGACAGAAAAGCAAGAGAGTTCCTGTTTCTGGGAATTTGACGTCGAATTAATCATGTGTGGGTTTTGAGTCCTCTTCTATACTCCACAGTGTTTGAGAGAGGGAGATGCAGTTTATCTTGATGTATTTGCTGAAAATAACTGGATGAAGTAAATTAAACCTCAAAGCAATTAATGAAGTTATGTGTTGTTCTTTTTAATGGCTTCTACTGCTTCAGCCACCAAGAGAAGGAAGAAGAAAAGTTCAACATCTCTACGGCTGCCACATCACCGCTACGGCTATTTTTACTAATAGACATCTGTTTCGGTCGACAACACAATACCGACCAGTTGTTCACAATGGGGATCGAAGAACACCTCACACTATGCTAGAAGCTGGTTCTTGGTGCCCGACTGACCAGTCCACTTGGCAAAGGTGATTCAAAATAAATCGTGGATTATCACGGAAACACAACACGTGATCGAGAGAAAACAATCATCAATGAAAAAAAACCACTAGTGTCCAACGTGGGAAATCTGACAAAATTCACGATCACAAGAGTGAGAAAATACAGAAAATACACAATTTGTAAGTATTACTGCTCACAGATGTACACAAAGCACAAGAAAGGGCTAGAAAAGAACAATAATATGGAAAAAGAATGCTTAGACGTTGGTTGAAAAAGGCGGGCATTTATAACAATGAGAAAAACAAAAACAAAAAAATAGCTAAAATACAACTTAGTTACGAAAACATTCATAATACAAACTTGAAAGTTGGAACAATAATTTTTGCTTTTTTATTATTTTGTATAAAAACAAAAAGAATTAACGATGAAGTGAACTGTATAATATTGTGTAATTGTTCAAATGTTAAATGGCATGCAGCTTAGTTTATTGTTGCCTTGTATGTATAATTGTTTTTTTCTTTTGCGTTTCTTTGAAGCATGTTGTCATACGGCAGTTTCCCAATTTTTACACAGTCCTTTCCATTATTATTGCATACTGCAAGATCTTTCAAGCTGCACCGGTTGGGCATTAGGGGATAGACAAGACAATGCTGGATCGTATCCTCCCCTCTCTACATTCGCAGATTGTTGGGTCGATTTTGTAGGCCCATCTGGTCATAGATACTTTTGATCACCCCATTCCCATTCTCAGGCGGTTGAATGTCTTCCATGACCCAGGGTGCTTCTGAGCCAGGATTGAGGGCTTCTGAAATGAGGATTCACATGTTAATAAGAGGGGCACCATTATGCATAATTGTGTTTTTAAATAACATATTTTTGCCATATTGGTCGTGGCATAAATGCATAAAGCGATAACGGTCAGAATTAGATGAGAACAAAGGCCTATACCATGGGGTTTTCTTTAGTTTTGTGTGACATGGAAGCGTAAAAAAGATGCTGATCAGTGGTGTAATTGTGGTGTTATCTACGATGAGCAATTAAGCAGATGCGAATGAGAAACGACACAGGTATTATTAGATAGCATCTAAATCCGAAAGGGGGTGACTTTCGGGCAAATGCGATTGTGATCTTGTAGTCCCATCTGGCCATAGCAACTTTTGATCGCTCCGTTCCCATTCTCAGGCAAACATTTAACTATTATAGCACTATCATCGGGTAGACACTCTGTTAAAAAAACTATTAAAGAACCGTGGTCGTAGTTAATTGAATTAAAGTTTACTTTTACAGCTCTTTCGTCGAAGAAGATTCCAGTTACAGTTAACTATTATAGTATGGTCGTTGTAATAGATCCCAATTACAGTTCACTAATATAGCAAGGCCTTCGTAATAGATTCCGGTTACAGTTAACTATTATAGCATTGTTGTCATAGTAGATCCTGATTACAATTTACTATTATAGCACGGTAACAGGTAAATATTAGACTTAGCATTAGAACAACACCTGTCACTTGATCACTGGCTGCCTGAAGCCTACCAACCTAAATAAACTGCATCTCTTCACTGGCATTGCCCCTGCAGATGTGAGACAGGAAGTTGCCAGCCGAGTGGAGATCACAAAGGCTATCAGTGATGAATGCCATCTCCTTCATAGACGTGAACCAACAGTCCAACGATTGAAATCAAGGAGAAACTTCCTCAGCCATGGTATTTTAGACGACGGTCACGTGTTTAGCGATTGCTAAACACAACGCTAACAATTAATAAAGGTGTAGCTCAATTGGCAAATGAACCGGCTTGATAAAACCATATATGTTTTGAATGGATCGCCATTTAGCAAGTGCTAAATTTGAACAATAGAATTTTGTTAATAAAAAAAAGAAGAAAATGTAAGTCAAAGGATAAAACATTTATATAACGACAATTCCACAAAGATGTAAAATATAAAAGTTCAAAGTTTGTTGAAGGTTGAAAAGTTTTCGAATAGGAAAAAGAACACGAGCGTGAGGTTTGTTTTAAGTTCCGTTGTGCTAGCGCGTGGGTGTGTGTGTGTTTACATACTTGGGTTAAGCGGTCATTGTGGGGACAGCAGCCGTGTTTAAAATGATTTTTTGGCTTGGCACCTCAAGTGGGTGTTCCTTGTTGTTGTTGCTGCCTTCATTGAGAGCTGAGACGCGTCGTTCTGTGTCGCCAGGCAGAACTCTGATTTTGTTGACCAGTTTGTTGTTTTTATAAGTGTTTCATTTCAAATCTATTTGTTACCTTCAGATTAAAAACATGGGTGAACTCTTTTCACTGAGTTCATATTCGCTATTTATTGTTTCAGCGAGAAGAAACCAGCCGCAACCAGTGAACTGGACCCTAGGGATTTTATCAAAATTGGGTTTGATTTAAAGAAAAAAGAGAAAGTACCGGTGAGAGAGAAAGCAAAACTGTAAGTTAAACAATAATTTCTACTTATTTCGTGTATTTATACATTGAATGAAACTACAATACAATGACGGGACTTTATCACTTTTATTATGTAAATTTTATGTTCGTACGTATGTTATCGGCATTCATCCCTTTTTATAAAACATGGGACCGCCTTGTGGCCGATCGCCGAAATGTAAAATGTAATTTTTTAAATTTCATCTGATGTCACTATTGTGTCGAACGTGAAACTCGGACTAAAATATATTTTCTTGGCTAGGGTCAAAGTGTAGTATCTGTTCTCTCCAAAGATGTCATACATTTGTATCTATCAGACATGACACCGTAAAGCCCAAAACATGGTGCTATATACTCAAGCATTTTGCAAGTACATGCGTGCTGTATTGTTTTTGTTTATTTAGTGTAGATTTAATTCTTAGTGAAAATAAACATTTATGGATCATTAAAATATTTTATCTGGTTCCCAAAAATGTGTCTGCTATATTTATATCTGTTATTTAATGTTTAATTTTATAAGTATACAATTGTCATCATCTCTTCAAAAGTAATTCAGCAAATTTTCCTCAGTGATTTTTGTTAGGGAAGCCTAACAAAGCAGAATCGAGTTATTTCCCTTGGACCAAAGAAAAGAGTTATAGCCCTTGGATAAAAGAAGTCGTCTGCCATCACAGTTTTCTACATTTTATCTAATCGGTGTATTTGTTAAATAAATTTGTTAACGGTTCTACTTCGTCCTTCCTTCATTTTTGAGTTGAAATTAAACCGATAACAACGTGTAAATACCAGACATAACAATTTTATTCCATAATTTATTGTTAAAATAAAATTTCTTAAAATAAATAAAACAAAGAAACATGTATGCACAAAATACCTGTTTATTAAGAAAAACAAATTAGTGTTTGGGTATAAGTACCCATACAACTTACAAACAAAGACTTCTAGAGATCTGATTGCACAGTAAATTGCTCTCCAAAACTCCCCTTCAAAAAGGAAATTTAGAGCTTTTTTCCTTTTCCATAGAAGGCCCTGATACTATCATATCCAGTGAAGCAATGTAGGCTCATCAATGCTTGACTGATATCATATCAATTGCAATCTTCTATCGTTTTCAAGTCTATATTTTTAATTTATTTTTACCTTCAAGTCTCTCAGGCTGTTAACGTGTAATCTCCCCCCCCCCCAAAAAAAAATGTAGAATCTGTGCTTGTTTTACAAGTACTTTCACAGAATGTGTTTCGATGAACTTATTGCACTTGTACCGCCTCAACGTAAATACCTCCAACAAACTCGACTAGCAGCAAAATTCCACCCCTTCACTATAGAGGTCTCCAGATGCCAGAAAATTTTCTACTCTGATAGCTTCTTTCCTCGAACTGCTTGCCATTCCTGTTTCCTATTTCCTCGACTTAATCTGATGTCACTATTGTGTCGAACGTGTTTGTACATGCAGAAATTTAAATGTAATGTGAACAAACATCTTGCTGCACAACTGTTCACTGAGGATTCGTCCTATAAATCTGACCCCTATTCATAGTAACCCCTTACGTTTCTGTGACAATATGCCTTTTTTGGGGTGAATAAAAGTTTTAAAATAAAAATAAATGTAAAAAGATCACATATACTAAAAACGTGTTATTCTCTGCTGCTACATAACAACAGAAGAGAGGTTGCTAGTCTTTGTCAACTCTATCCTTATTTTCATGGTAGGTGCACGACTGAGCTCCAATCTATGCCCCCCCCCCTGTAAAACATTCACAACAAAAACTCGTCTAGCTACAACCCATGTAAATAGCTTTCCTTTCTATGTGTGCCTAAAAGTAAACGGAACTTCCATGAGCAAAGTTTCTTTCCAAGAACTACCCTTCTGTAGAGCACAATACCATGGGGCTGCTTCCCAGCTGACTACAACATGATCGTTTTCAAGTCCAATGTTAACGAATTCTTGTTGAGCCGTCCTCTTAAATAATCAAATTCTGCCCAGTTTCAACAATCGTTACAAATCCTCATAGTGTTGTCTTGTCGTCCATCTGAAAAAACCTTATCCTTGAGTGGCCTTTTGTCCTTGATAAGTGGTGACTCATTAGTACATAAAAAAAAGAAAAGGAGTCGTATTTTACAGACGTTAAATTATTGTACATCCCTTTGTCCGTGTGCTATTCATAGAGAAAAGTGCACCTTTCTTCTAGTTAAGTCAAAAACAACACATTTTGCCTGCATTTATTGCTAACTATATGTCACTACCCGAGGCTGTCCGAGTGTAGAAAATTGTTGTCAAAATTGAAAATAGTAAAAAAAAAAGTTTTTTTGTTTTTTTTTTTATTTTCGTAAATGTTGTGCTGTATTTTAAGTTAACACAGGTCGAATTCACTTTTCCTTCTTTTTCTCTGTCTCTCTTTCACTCTCCCTTTCTCTGTCTCTGTCTCTGTCTCTGTCTCTGTCTCTGTCTCTGTCTCTATCTCTATCTCTCTCTCTCTCCCTCTCTCTCTCTCTCTCTCCCCCTCTCTCTTTCTCCCTTGAAAGACATTTGGAAGTTAGTTCGATTTTGAAGTTATTGCAGAAATTGTATTTAAGAAAATCCCTGCTTAAAAATATTAATTTGTTTTACTAGCAAAGAGGAGAAACTATGAGTAAAGAGAGTCAGGGTTTACCAAGGCATGTATATGCCGTGTGATGAGGTATGGAAGTGAAACCTGGTCAGTGAGGGTTGAAGGCATACGTTGCATGGAGAGAAATGATATGAGAATGATACGATCGACGTGTAACGTGAGTCTTAAAGACAGGCTTAGTTCTGATGACCTCAGAGGAAGATTAAATTTGGACAGTATAGGGAGATGTGTGCAGAAGAGTAGATTTCGATGGTATGGCCATGTTGAAAGAATGGATGAGAGTTCTTAGGTTAGTAGATGTAGAACAGTTGAGGTAGCAGGTTCAGTTCACAGGGGAAGGCTAAGAAAAGCATGGGAGGAAGTGATAAAATGTATCTGATAGAAAGAAGGATAAATAAAGAGATAGCCAGAGATAGGTTAGTTTGGAAGTCAATTTATTTAAGCTGTCCAACGCATGGCAGCATGTAAAACGAAAAACGGATGTTTGCCCACAGAGAAAAAAACACCCTAACCGGATAAAGGAATCGAATAACATTATTTTATTCTTAACAACATCCTGTACCGATCAGAAAGAGAAACTGACGAATCAGAATCAAATATTGAATTAACAGATTAATTGTTATCGATAACAAACTCTGAAGAACCAACAAGATAATTTTATATATTAGAAGCAGATACATATGTCTTTAAATGTCGAACTGTGTTTCTTCCTGTTACGTCTGATAATATCCACTGTTATCGGTTTGATATACCACACATTTATTAAACAAACTTACAGGTTGATGATAATGTAGAACTTGCTGGAAGTAAAATGATTATGTTCGTGTTTTGTGAGGCACTTTTGTTTATCTCCCAAACTGTCATGGCCGACCTCACTCTCAGGGCAGAAAACTCGTCTTTTGCATATTGTTTTAGGCTTAGCACTTAACACTTCCTTATTTTTGGTTACTTATGCGTTGTTGCATGCCCAAATCTCCATCATCTTTTATCTTTAACATTATTAAAATATAATTCAATCTTTTTTTACAGAACAAGAAATTATGGAATGAATCCAAGCTCATCCCTAAAGTAAGTACAATTTATACTTATTTTGAATTTATTGTAATATTAGGTTGTGGAAAAAGTTTGTACCCAGTGTTAAAATAATGATATGTATTATGCAATAATTTATTCAAAAACGACAACTATTATTCAAAATAAAGACTTCATTGTCCACATCCTTCTGCAAACAACCTGCAAGATTTCGGATTTGTTCAGAGTAACAATCCTTCGGCTTCAAAGAGAAAAATTCTTGACAGGATTTTTTAACTTAATCTAAAGACTCAAATCGGCGACCGATTTAAGAAAATTTGAAATAAGATTATTGATTAAAATAAATAATGTTCACAGAGGCATAATAAATAAATAAATAAATAAATAAATACATTTTTGTAAGTTGGAATCAAATTATTGATCAAAATAAGAGATTCCCAAAGAGACATAATAAAAATTAAAAAAATAATAATTTAAATTTTTTTTAAATGCGATTACTAATTAAAATAAATAATGCCGAGAGAGGCATAATAAATAAATAAATAAATACTTAAATAAATAATTTTTTGTGAATTGAAATCAAATTATTAATCAAGATAAGAGATTCCAAAAGAGACGATAAATAAATAAATAAATAAATAGATATTTCTAAATTAAAAATGAGATTATGAATTAAAGTAAATAGTTCCCAGAGCGTCATAAATAAATAAATAAATAATTAAAAAAGATTATTGATTAAAATAAAAAAAATTCACAAAGCGACATAATAAATAAACAATTTCTTTTAAATTTGAAATTATTGATTAAAATAGATAATGCCCACAAAGAAATAATAGCTAAATACTTTTTTAAGTTGAAATTGCAGACCCTAATCCTAACCCTAACCCTAATCTAACCCCCCCCCGACATAGCTCAGAATTAACGCATATGAAAAAGAAGTTGAAATAAGATTATTTCGAATTATTTCTCAAAAAGACATAATAAATAAATTAACAAATGAATATTTTTAAAAAATTAAATAAGATTATTGATTAAAATAAATAAGCTTAAAGAGATATAATAAATAAATACATTTTTCAAGTTCAAATGAGGTTATTGATTAAAATAAGACATTCCCCAAGATACACAATAAATAAATTAATTAATAAATAACATTTTTTAAATTTTGAAATGAGATTATGTATTAAAATAAATAATTCCCACAGAGGCATAATAGATAAATAAATAATTTTTTTAAGTTGAAATGAGATTGTTGATTATTTGATAAATAAGCAATTTAAAAAAAATTTGAAATCAGATTATTGAATAAATAAATAATTTTTTAAAGTAAAAATGAGATTGTTGATTATTTGATAAATAAGTAAATTCTTTTTAAATTTGAAATCAGATTATCGAATAAATAATTTTTTTTTTCAAGTTGAAATGAGATTGTTGATTATTTTATAAATAAATAAATCTTTTAAAAATTTTAAATGAGATTATTGATTCAAATAAGAAAAGCTAAAAGAGGACTAATAAATAAGTTTAAAGTTAAAAAGTTATCGTGCTCTCGTGTTTTTATTACAGGTATTTACAATTTTTTAACTGTAACAGGTGACCAGGATCTACTCTGAAAATTGTGCCATAATATTTAATTGTAACCAGGATATACTACGACTACCAGGCCATAATATATAACTGCAACCAGGATCTTGGACCACAACCTTATTTCTGTTCTTACCAGTCGGGGGTTCGTCCTCGACAATCAGTTCGACAGTGACTTTGTTGTTGTTGGGTTGAGGTGTGGTCCTGTTCAGTCTCAGGAGGTCCACCCTCCCAGGCTTTACCTTCTCTTTGAGAAGAGGTTAGTTTATCGCTAATCGCCTGAGGCTCCCCCACCAGGGAATGCCGACGGGGCTGTTCAGGCATTTTTTGTAGCCCAGAGTGCGCTAATCCTATCAACTTAACACCTGACCTTGTGTCTAACCTCCTGGAGAGGTAAATAAAATAAGTAACTATAATAAAAATTTACTACGACAATTATACTATAATAGTTAACTGTAAACAGCATCTCCTATGACGATCATGCTAAAACCGTAAACTTTAGCCGGGATCAACAACAATCTTGCTGAGATAATTAACTGTAACCGGGTTCTACCACAACCATTTAAAATTTGTTTTTACTTATATTAACCCCCAAACAAGGCACATTGTCATTGAGACGTAAGTGGCTACTGTGAATTAGGGGGCAGATTTATAGGGGCATCCTAAGTGGGGAGTTGTGCAGCGAGATGTTTGTTCACATTACATTTAAATTTCTGCATGTTGGTACAGTCGGGGAAACAAAGAGAAGGGAGGGAATTCCAAAGGCAAGCAGTTAGAGGAAAGAAGCTATTAGAGTAGAAAGCTTTCCAGCATATGCAGACCTTTAGAGTGAAAGGGTGTGATTTTGCGGGTTGGTCGGGCACACGTGTAGCAAGTTCGTCAGAGCACATTCGATTGAAGTAATTGTAATAGAAGCACAGAGATGCAACCAGGGTCAAATAATACGATCTTAATAGGTAACTCTAACCGGATCTACTGCACTGATCTTGCTATAGAAATAAACAGCAAGCAGAATTTAATAAGACGTTGTTATAATAAGTAACTGTTATCTGCATCTACTATAATACTAAACAGTAACCAGGATTTACTACGATAGCCTTATGGCCGACCCAAACGTCGACATCATCAATATGGTCATACCGCACGTCGAGGTCATCAATATGGAGGTGGAGGTGATCCCTGGCTTTGGTATTATTATTTTGGAACAATGGTAGCGTCATTTTGGGTTTAGCCAGGAACCATTCCGTCCATTTAATATTTAAAAGGAGGAAGGATAAATGTTCTATTATAGTGAAGGAAGAAACATTAGTATAAACAACATGCATGCATACTAAAGGAGGAAATACATGGGAGAGGTACATTTAATAACAAACAACTGGGTTTTGCGAATGAAAGTGAGAAGAAGACATTATTATAATGACAAACATTTATATAACTAGTTTTACATGAATTTAAAGATCAGTTCATGTGAAGAAAGTGTTCATTGAATTGTTCATTTTTGGGGTTTATGCTGGTCTCAGGCGTCTGACCATTGATATTTGCACTTGAGATCAAGCACTTGATGCAGGCTATATGTTTTGGGGTTTAAATCGACCAGGGCTCAATCTTATTGGCCGAAATTCTTATTTAGCCAAAATGTGTTAAAAGTTTCTTTGTTTTGGGAAAGTGAGAGGGTCGCTTCTTAAAGACATTCGCTTTTGGGGATTCGTTTGGAATGTTTGTAAATCTCACAACAGCCTTAATATAGGAGTTAACTGTAACCGGGATCTAATACATCAAACTTACCATAAAAGTAAACTGCAACCGGGATTTACAACAACGTTGCTATAATAGTTAATTGTGCTAGAACGATCGTGCTATAATATCTATATATAAAATTAAATGTTTGTGTGTATGTCTGTGCGTGTGATCTTTGTGTGTTTTTCATAGGAAGAAATGTTAGAGATTCTACATGACAACTGAAAGTGTATTCATATGTCAAAGTTTCCAGGGAAGACAATGGAAGTATTCACGAATCTCTAAGTGCCCCCCTAAGGGAGCTATGAAAGCAGATCTTCTCTTAAAACTTCAAATATATACTATTTTAATGAAACTTTAATCATATCTATAAAATTCTCTGAGGAAGACAACGGAAGTGGTTGTGAATCTCTTCATTCTCCCCAATTTGCCGAATTGTTACATGCTCCCTAAGGGAACTATGGGTGCACAACTCCCTTAAAACTTCAAATGCGTACATCGGTTTTTAATGAAATTTAAACCATATGTATAAGAAACTTATTCAGAGAGTTTTGCACAATTTCAGTTACTTCCGACTATATAAGGAGGTGAAATTTCAGTAAAAAACAAAAAGTAATAAGGTGTTATGAGCATAGTGAAAAAGGATATAGTAGGTAACGTCAGGATCTACTACTATTATGACCGTGTTATAAAAGTTAAATAACCAGGATTTACTACAACAACATTACTATAATAGATAATTGTTACCAGGATCTACTACGACAAACAAGCTATAATGGTTAAGTGTAGTAGGGATCTACTAGGAAGACCTTGCTACAATAGTTAACACTAGTCAGAATCTACTGTAATTGTTAAATGGAAATGAAATGTACAATGACGACCGTGATTAAATAGTTAATTCTAACTAGGTTGTACTATGTAGACTGTGTTATAATAATTAATTATAACCGGAAACGACAAAGTTGGTTCCATAATTGTTTACTGCAACCAGGACCAACGATGACAAATACTCCATGACCATGCTATAATATTTAACTGTCGCCAGGATTTACTACAACGACCGTGTTATAATAGTTAACTGTAACCAGAATCTACTATGACAATCATGTCATAATAGTTAACTGTAATCATGATCTACTATGACGACCTTGCTATAATAGTTAATTGTAACCAGGTTCTACTACAAATACTGTGTTACAATAGTTAACTTTGATGAGGATATACTACGATAATGGGGCTATAATAGTTAACTGTAATCGGGTTCTACTAATGGTTACTGCTAAAGATTAATTGTAACCAAGATTTACTAGGACGACCATACTATAATTGTTAACGGTAACAAGGATCTACTATGATGATCTATAATAACTGACTGTAATCAGGATTCACAGACAAATTTACATATATCTATCGTGTATGCTTTTTGGTGTTCTCACTGTCGTCAGCATACTTACCGACGCAGCTGTGAACACTGTTCAACCAGCAGCAGAAAACGAATATATTTTAAATATCAACTGTTGATTGGATAAGAATCTTAATACAGAAATTATATTTCAGCCAATTGAAAGCATAGAAAATATTCCTTTGAGCGAAAGAAGTTTCTTCTGCGATGATACAAAACGTTACGCTAGACCACCGTTTTGTTGAAAAATATTTTTTAAACATTTTCCCCCTTACACAACTAGTGTGTATTCTCTGACTCAAACAAAATTGAACTGGACAATTGGGAAATTCTCATACTGGTCTCTCAAATGGCTCTTGTAACATTGCTTTCCTCTGTTGAACAAGTTCCCATCCACTGGCTGTAAAAGTGAAGGATTTGGCACCTTTCAAGCCGTCCAACACATGCCAGTATGTAAAACGGACGTTAAACTGATGATGATGATGATGATGATGATGATGATGACGACGACGACGACGACGACGACGACGACGACGACGACGAGGGATGTGTAATGTGAGTCTTAAAGACAGGCTTAGATTTAATGATCTCAAGGGAAGATTAAATCTCGACAGTATAGGTAGATGTGTGCAGAAGAGTAAATTTCGATGGTACGGCCACGTTGAAAGAATGGATGAGAGTTCTTGGGTTAGTAGATGTAGAACAGTTGAGGCAGCAGGTTCATTTCACAGGGGAAGGCCAAGGAAAACATAGGAGGATGTGATAAAAATGGACTTAATAGAAAGAGGGATAAATAAAGACCTGGTCAGAGATAGGTTAGTTTGGAATTCAATTTGTTGAAGTCCTCCAATGCATGTCAGCATGTAAAACGGTAAAATGATGATGACGATGATGATGATGATGATGATGATGATGATGATGATGATGATGATGATGATGGAGTTACTGAAAGCTATGATATGATTTGGGTACCTTTTCATTAAACGAATTCATAGAAACGTTTTTTAATAGCAGCAATTCTCTTTGCCTCACAAGTGGTTGGTCTTTGGCAGTGTAATCGTGAGTGGTTAGCTATCTCATGTGACGTTGCCCAAGACGACTGCGCTGGAGGTTCTATGGTTTGATATGTGGTGAACGACAAGGAGGTAACAGACTTAACCAAACTAGGGTGAATGCCGCTAAATGTACAAGTAATGGTTAACTGTAATCAGAATCTATTAAAATGAACATTCTATAATGGTTAACGGTAATCAGAAACTACTAGCACCACTGTGATATAATGGTTAACTGTAACCAGGACCTACCAGAAAAACAGTGATGAATGAGTTAACAGAGATCTAGTATGACGATTGTAGTATACTAATAAACTATGACCAGGATCCACTACGACCTTGCTATTATAGTTAGCTGTAACCAGGATCTACTTGCAGTAATAGTTAACTCTAACCAGAATCTATTATGATAACTGGGTTATAATAGTTAACTATATCTAGGATTTACTATGATGGCTGTGCTATAATAACTAAATGTAACCAGAATATACTACAGCGACCTATATATTATAATTAACTATAAACATGAATAAATATAACAATCGGGCTATAATAGATAATTTTAACCAGAATCTATCAACCGTACCATAATATTTAACTATAACCAGGATCTATTAGGACGACCTTACTATAATAATTAACTATAAACAGGATCTACTATGATAACCGTGATATAATATTTAACTGTTATCGGAATCTACTATGGCGACCATGCTATAATATTTAATTGTAATCAGGATCTATTATGACGACTGTACTATAATAGTTAATTGTAACAAGGATTTACTATGACGACCTAACTGTAATCAAAATCTTCCACGAAAACCGTGCTATAATACTTACTTGTAACCAGGACCTACAACGAAAACAGTGCTGCAAGAGTTAACTATAACAAGGATCTACTACCACATCCATGCTATAACAGTTAACTATAACCAGATTCTACTATGATGACCGTTCTATAATATTCAACTGTAACCAGGATCTACTGCCCCAACAATGATATAATAGTTAACTGTAACCAGAATCCCCAACAATGATATAATAGTTAACTGTAGCCATGATCTACTAAGATGACCGTGCTATAATATGTAACTGTAAACAAGATCTATTATCACGACCGTGCTATAACAGTAAATTGTAACCAGGATCTACTACTATTTTGATAAAATAGTTCACTGTAATCAGGATCTATTGACAACAGTGCTATTATAGTTAACTACAACCAGGATCTTTATTACGATGGCGACCTGAAAATGGCCCCAAATTGTATTGCATTTTCCTGCTTCTATCTGACAATATTTTTCATTAGATTTTGTACATAAACAACCAAAAATGTGATCTTTTTTTACTTTATTCAAGTAGTAGTGATCTCAGGGGAGACAACTCGTGCTTTACTTGTTATTCTTTATGTCTAAATAATTATTTGTTATTCTTCTTTATGTCTAAGTAATTATTTGTTATTCTTCTTTATGTCTAAGTAATTATTTGTTATTCTTCTTTATGTCTAAGTAATTATTTGTTATTCTTCTTTATGTCTAAGTAATTATTGTACTAATCTTTCACTCTTTTACTTTATTATTACTATTTGCTGGCATCCCACGATATTATTGCAAAACTCCTTATTACAATATTAATGCTAAAATTGGATTCCTCATAAAATTTTATTCAGGAAATGCTGTGTTTGATCTTAGTATAGAACTTTGTTATTATTGCCACATCTAGGCTGGTGCACCAACCACTAGCCTCTCCCTCTTAAGCAGGCTCAAAAAATACCCCCAACCAACCCGACAATCAGCAAAATCTCATCACCCCTTCACTGTAGAGATCTCCAGATGTCGGATAGCTTTCTACTCTAATAGCTTGTTTCCTCATACTGCTAGCCTTTGGAATTCCCTCTGTGCTCCCTGTCTCCACGACTTTACCAACATGCAGAAATTTAAATGTAATGTGAAGAAACATCTCGCTGCACAACTCCATACTTAGGATTCCTTCTTATATATCTGACCCCTAATTCACAGTAGCCCCTTATGTCTCAGTGGCAATGTGCCTTGTTTGGAGTGAATATAAGTAAAAAGAAAATTGCATACTTCTAACAGACAGACAAAAGGGTAGATATATTACTGTGACAATAAAGAGGAACACTCGCCATCAGGAAAAAGAATGAGGTGCTTCGCATGTCGTGTATGCAGATTAAAAGAGGGCTTCTCTTCATAGGTGCAGGTGTTTATGGTGGTCTCTGATTTGCATATGTGGATTTCAGGTGATATAAATGAAGAGGGCAGCTGGGAAGGAAGGGAAAGCGATTTGGATTGGAGAGAGAAAGGCAGAGAGAAAGTGGATTGCACAAAATTCTGTTGGAAATTGAATTACAGTCAAAACTTTTGGAGAGAAAGGCAGAGAGAAAGTGGGTTGCACGAAATTCGGTTGGAAATTGAATTACAGCCAAACTTTTGGAGAGAAAGGCAGAGAGAAAGTGGGTTGCACGAAATTCGGTTGGAAATTGAATTACAGTCAAAACTTTTTTTTTTTTAAATTCTTTTATTTTTCTGGCACAGTTAGTTAACAATTACATTTATATTATAGATTATTTCTTAAATTACATTTTGACAAAACTCATTCCCAAATAAGGTATCCTTTAATAAATAACTAAAAATTGGTCGATATTAATCAAATCAAATTAATTTAAATTTATTGGTCCAAAAATAGCAAAGTGCAACAAGCCACATAAAAAGAATATGTGTATGTCTGTATACAGTCTGAATGTTTGCCCAAGGCGATTTTAAATCTAGATATAGTCGGTATCATAACACCCTCCTCTAGTAGGTTTCACGGGACAGAGAATGCTGCCTTTCTGCTATTGAGATAAAAGTGACGATGGTACATCTTTTGTGGGGTCCCGTGCAGACCATGACTTGGTGCTGGGGTGAAAAACACCTCGAAATGTAGATTTAAATTCCCACTGATGTGGTATACCAGAAGTGAGTCCCCTCGCATCCTCCGCTGCTCAAGTGAAAGATAATCACCCAAAGATCAGCGGCCATGATGCATCCAGCATCGTCTTGAACTGTTCGAACACTTACAGACTGACTATGGCCCAGCGACCTGAATCGAAAAAGTCTCAGGAACAGCTTCTCTAGATTTCCATGAAGCCTTCTCTGCAGAGGCGGTGTGAAGAAGAGGTTACGAGGCACATTGTAGTTGCTGCATATGATATGCCATAAAACAAACATAGCCAATGAATGTATCATTTATAATAGCTACTAGACTAGTCGTGACCTTTTGGGTCAAAGTTGATACATTCTACATTAGTGTATACATTTGTGACCTTAACCGATTCTGAAGATAAACAAATAGATATTTTAAAAGTACACACAGAGAGTTAGAGAATAAAGTTATCGTCTGCTTTCTATTTAACAGAATTTAGAACTTAACCTTTTGGCTAGGAGCATAGTGTAGTATCTGTTCTGATACTACACTTCATATTGTCTGTCCTGGGTCAGTAAAGGAGAAATCCTTCTCGACTGAGACAATTTTTAGTTTTCGTTCCACTCCAGAGTGCCCCTTTTTGGAGAGCTGGATTATCTTTCCCCACATTAAAAACCGACCTTGTGTCTAACTCAGCCCTCGTGAGAAGGCAAGTAAATAAGAACAGAAATTAGCGAGGTTTTCTAAATACACTTTGGAGATGACAGTTAGGATAAAAAATAAACACACCATTTCAAACGCTGCTGCTGAATAAAATTATATTTACGTAATCCAAACAAAACCCTTGTTGCCATGGTGATTAACCAGACATACGCCCGTTTTCAAGTTGACCCATTATTTATGTCATTTATGCATTTACATTATCCTCTTACTCTCTTCTTCTTATGCTGATACTATTAATCCTCCTTCCTCTATTCCACTCTTCCCACCACTTCTCTCCCCCGCCATCTCATATCCAATTTGCAAACAAGCAAGCCTGCAAGATTATCAGAGTTTTTGTATCATATAGAATTATTGCATAGAATTATTTATATATAATTTTGTATTATATAGAATTTGTTTTGACATTAAATAACAAAAACGTTTTTTTAATTTTTTCTTATCTTCAGACAAGAGGAGATTGCATTTAATACTGTTGATAACAACAGGAAGAAATATGTAAGTAAAAAAAACTGTTTTTATTTCTTAGTTTTAAGTCATGTTTTATTTTAAGAAGCGTTTTTATAATAGGCTTGGTCTGTAGGTCAGTGAATGAGGCAGGGAAGGTTGTTCGGTCATCGGTCAGTAGATTAGTCAATCGGTCTGTCACACTCAAATATAGCAAGGTTGGATATGGGCGTATTAAAATAGAGTTTAAAAAGGGAAATTTCCACTTAACCCTAGCGCAAGTAGAAATCGAAAAATTCTCACATAACAAAACAAATATCAAATAAAGTATATTTATAGTCCTTTTTATCACTCCACAAGATCTTCTCCTTTTGAAATTTATATAAAAAAGGAGTTATCTTCTCTTTTCTCCTAAACAGTTATCTCTCTTTGTTCATTATGACGATGAATTAGTGTCCTTGATTTCTCAAATATTCCAATTTGATTGGGCAAGACAATTCTCCTTGGCTAATCACCGAACAGCTAATTTTGGCAGGCTGAATGTAAAAATCCTTTGTATGTCCTCTTTTGAATCTGATCGTAGTCCAGTCAACACATAAGAGATTTTCTTTTTAATTTGAATGCGATTTAATTGAATACAAGCAATTCAGGGGCCGTCTATAAACGGGCGTTAAAAAGAACTCTTATATTTTCATAGTTGGACTTTCTTATCAAGCCGCAAAATACAATTAGTTTTGCAAGATCTTTCCTGAATTTGTTTAATACGTATCTTATCTCAGTTTGTGTGCTTTCTTCTATATGCTTTATTTCAGAATTTATTATTGACAAACAATTTATTAATATCTTTCGGCCATCTTATGGAAAATATTTTTTCTGGATGAAAAAAAAAATCATTAATTAATATATATGTACAGAATTGTTAGCTATAAACACAAACAAAGGTTTGTTCAAATATAGTAGACTGCCTTTTGGTATAAAAGTAGCGCCAGGAATATTTCAATAAATAATGGACACCATGTTGAGTGACTTGGATTTTGTCGTCACTTATCTCGAGGACATTTTAATAAAAAGTGAAAATAGAAAACAAAACGCTTAACATGTGAAAATAGTATTTTTAAATTAAAGTATACAGCTTTAAGCTATGAATTGATGAATGCAATTTTTTTAACCACAATTAAATACTTGGGACACATAATTGATGAAAAGGGTCGAAGGTCAGGCCCAGCGAAATCTACAACAATAAAAAATATGTCTACTCGAACAAGTTTGTCAACATTGCAAGATTTTGGGGATTTGCAAATTATTAAAACAACTTTATTCCTAGAATTCACGCATTTAGAGATCCACTTAAGAAAGATACGAAATCGAAACTGGTCTTGCAGAAATTATAAAGGCTTTAACATCTGATTTATCTCTCATGCATTATGATCCTTATAAGGAGATATATGTTGCGACTGATACTAGTAACTTGGGATTTGGTGCCGTTTTGCTACACAAGGAAGATAATGGACAGCTGAAAGCGATAACTCACACACCAAGAACGTTATTGCCACCAAAACAAAATTACAGTCATATAGAAAAAGAGGTACTTGGTATAATATTTGCAATAAAAAAATAAACATTGAATACAGAAATGAAGATAAAAAACATACTTTACAATACAGGAGATTAAATTTAAAGTTAAATTTGATAAATTTATTATAGAGAAAAAGAAAGAAATCATGAGATCACAGAATAAAAAGTCAAATCATGAAAACATATTTTCTTCTTGTGAAGCGTGTGGTGATACCGGTATCATTAAAGAAAAAATAATGAAGGATTTTCATATGAGATATCCCGGAATCACTAGTATGAAAGTTCTTATAAGGAGCTTTGCTTATTGATCTGGTGCGGATAAAGAAATAGATGATGTTGTGAAACTTTGTAAATGATGTGAAATGAAAGCAAATGTACCGTTAGTAAAAAATTAACCTGTGACCGAATAGAGACTACATATTGACCAATGAATGGGGTTTGTTACTTATATAGTTTTATGAACCTACGTGCAAAAGCACTATATAGTTTTTTGCATGAAATCTTTGCAAGATTTGGTACAATTGTTTCAGATAATGGAACTCAATTTACAGTTAAAGAATTTCGAGATTTATGCAAAGTATTTTTAATTAGTCATGTGACAACCGCTCAATACCATCCAGGGTCTAGTGGCCAAGAAGGACGCTTCGTAGATACGTTCAAGCGAGCATTAAGAAAATCACGTGACGTGAAACTGAAGATAGGTTGCTACAACAATTTCTCAAAATAGATTAGATAACTCCAAACCGATGACAAACTCAGAAAGTCACCAGCTGACTGTATGTTCGCAAGGAAGATTCGATCGATATTTGATAAACTGATATCTAACAAAACCTAAAAGTTTGAAAAATATAATACCAATACTATGGAAGTATTTATGAATCTCTAAGTGCACCCCGAAGTGGGCTATGGAGCAGATTTCGTCAGGGGGTCGAGTTTTTCAGCCATAATTTGGAAAAAAAACATTGTAATTTCAATGTATTCCTCTGCTCGGCATTTTCTTTCGAAACTATTTAACGTTTCTTAAGCTTCACTTCTGACTAGGGGGGAGGGGACCAAGAAACTCGGAAAGAGTGGTTTTAGTAGTGCTCTGGAGGCATCCTGAATTTTATTTAGGTGGTTTTAGTAGCGTTCTAAATGAGAGCAATAAATGTAAGATTACAGTTTTAAATTTGGTAAGTGGTATATAGTAACCCAAAAGTGCTCAACATTCTAGATAGATCAGGTGTATTTAAATGCAGCGTTGCCCGGGAGAAAAAACTTCTTTGTCTTTTATTAACTCAGTGTTGCATGGGAGCCATAATAATAATAATACAGTTTTATATTTAGTAAGTGGTATAAGTTAATCTAAAATACTCAATATTATAGATAGAGCAGGTGTGTTTACTCAGCGTTGCCAGGGAGTCATGAATATCATAGATAGATCAATTCTACATAGAGCAGGTGTTTTTAAATGCAGCATTGCCCGGAGAGAAAGATTTTCACTGTATTTTGTTATACTATTGTATACCAGAAAAGGTACTCTGCGTTGCTCGAGAGCCAGTGTTCAATATCCGAGATAGAGCAGGAGTGTGCAATATAGAGTAGTACATTTTCAATGTGGGATATGCTTGATGGAGAAGGGAAAGACCAGAAACTCAGTGTTGCCCAGGAATACACTAAAATAAATATATGTTTCATTTTATTATTAAGGGGAAGATAAGAAACTCACATTGCCTGGGAATAAATAAAAACAAATATAGATTTCATTATACTTTTGAGGAAGTGGGTGGGGGAAGAAACTCGGCGTTGCCCGGGAGCAATAACTTTAAAGGTGAATAACTTACATTATTATTATTTTCAATATATTAAAACAAAAGAGAAGAATGGGTTGGGTGGAGGTAAAAGAGGGGTGGGGGGAGAAGGATGTGGAAAAACTGGGAAGGGGCAAAGAGAGAAAGATAGAGAGATGGATTGAGATAGGTAGAGAGATAGGCATTTTAATATAAAGATGTTACACATACTTCTTAACCTTTTCTATTTTGATTTTTTATGGGCCCGGGCGACACTGCTAGTATTATATAAATATTAAAAATCAAAATTATTAAAAATATTTTAAAATAATTTTAATTTAACAAAAGAACAAAATTAAAATAAATTAAATATCAAATAGATAATAGCACAGTTTGAGGTTGAGGTTGTGTGTGTGTTTTTTAGTTGATGTGGATAGGTGGGAAGGATAGATTACGTTTTATTCTGTTTTATAGGGGTTATTTAGTCACATTCTGTTCTTCTATGGGTGTATATGTTTTTTTTTTGTAAATGTGCACTTATGTGCGCACACACACACCCAGGCATACACTCATAAGATTTTTCACAGTTACATGTGACATTGTTCTGTTGGATCCCACAGATATTTCTGCTATGTTTTTTTTTTTGGGGGGGGGGGTCTGGCTGCATACATTGGACTAGTTCATAGAGTGGTTAGTTGCTTTATTTCAGGTCCAATTCACTATTAGGTATTTTCTGTAGTGTGGACACATCATGAAAATTGCAGACCTGACATTTAAACATGTAGCTAGCAAAGAAGTGATAGTCTGTAATATTTTCAGTTTTTCAGTAGTACACAGGCTACATTTCTTAGAACGTGGAGTACATAATTCCTGGTGCATTTAATTACATATGGTATATTATGGCCTTTTAAATCTCATATTCTTCTGGCGATTGTCATTACTGTTCTTTAATCAGAATATTTGAAGGATGAGTTGTGTGCAAAACTGCTGCTTAAAATTTCCTTGTGCCATTCCAACATATATTTCACTGGTCGGGTTTGGCGTCCTGGATGCAATTTTAGCTTCTTTAACAACATATTTCATGTCGCATCTTCTCTTTAGGGGCTACTTATCTCCGGTTTTGCAAGAACATGTGAGTGTAGCTTAGGGTTTAAGTCTGCCGATGATTTTCATTTTTTGGTTCTCACAGGAATAGCTGGCTTTTAATGGAGTTCCTCTTAAATAATTTATGTGTGCTGTGTTATCTAACAACTTCATGAATAAACTACCTACATTTGTCCTGACGTTAAGGGAAAATGGAGATGTGAACCAAATTATATTTCTCTTCCTGTTAATCTTATTTATTCTGGGTGGGGTGAGTATGTAGTGAATCTGTTCTTTGAATCTGTTTTTGTGGAGTACTCTGTTGTAGTAAGAGGGCCTTGTTAAAAATATCTGGGTATGATGACAGGTTCGAAATTCTGCAGCTAATGTTAAGTGTAGGATTTTTAAATATTAGTGGTGGGTGGCATGATTCTATATTAATGTATTGTAGTTTTTCGTTTGGTTTATAGTAAGGCTTGTGTGTGTTGCTAGATTTATTGATGAAGTTAACATTAGACAGATTATTATCTATAGTTATCTTAGTCGTAAACTGTGTAGGTGTTCAGTTAACTATTTGTGGAGTTATCTACTTATGTTCGCTGCAGTTTCGGGAAAGGCAGAGTCCTTTGTCACAGTATAACTCGAAAATGTGATCCGGAAATTCATCTTTTAGTGAATCAGGATAAATAATCCACCTCTGTATTGTTGTATGAATCCACACAAACTTTGTCGTCGTAAAATAATAGTTTTCCTGGCATGCAATGTGGACTCTATTTCTATTTCACTTATGTCTATGTATCTGCTATGACTTTGTTTTTTGTTTGGGATATTTTTAGTAATGGAAGGGTAAAATCTGTTATATCAAATTGTGTGAATATAAATACACATTGCCTTCAATTTTGGTACATTCATTGAATCAATTTGTGATTTTTGTTGAGTGCACTTTCTCCTTTAGCATACCATGGAAAAAGAAATTAAGAGGACTTAGGAAAACTGCCATTCAATCAATTCATTTGATTAAATGAAAAATATCCAATTATTCTATATGTCCAAACTTTACGGACACCCTGTATATTAATCTATTATATAAAGGAAAGTTATGTGTGTGTGTGTGTGTGTGTGTCAAAACAACACAAGATACACTCACAAAGCTGATATATTCTTTTTTTAGCATTGCCTCGGACAAAATATAGATGCATTTTTTAAATATTTATTCTTTTGAGGGTCAACAGAAATAGAATGAGCCAGAGGGAGCGAAGTGATATTTAGGGCGATTTTTAAATGTCATTATATAGTAATTCGTCAATGATTTTTTCCAGTTGCCAGAGAAGGCAAACGAGGGGGTGATATATATATATATATATATATATATATATATATATATATATATATATATATATATAGAGAGAGAGAGAGAGAGAGAGAGAGAGAGAGAGTAGGGGAGGGAGATAGAGAAGAGGAGAAAGGGAGAAAAGAGGGGACAGGGATGGGATAAAGATAGATAAGGTATAGATAGAGCTAGAAGAGAGAGAGAGAGAGAGAGAGAGAGAGAGAGAGAGAGAGAGAGAGAGAGAGAGAGAGTGAGAGCTTTTGGCCTTGATAAGTGATGATTCATTAATAAAAAAGAAAATACGTGACCGAACCAATCTTCTACTTCGGATAACTTCCTCCACATCTATGATCCTCAACATTCACTTTGACGAATTTGTTTTTGCAATCTCAGATCTGACAGTTCGTTTCATACAGGCTATGGAATTGGAATCCATAGTGCATGTCTCGGATGCATACAGATCAGATACATGCAGTATACAACTGTCCTTTGATCTCACTTTTTATGCACTTAACTTTGAAATAGCATTTTCGTCAGCCTGTCATCATCATCAAAAGAGGGGGTGATAGAGAGAGAGGGGAGATAGAGGATAGAAGAGGGGGAGAAAATTCTTCTTTTTTGTCGTCCATGCATTTAGGCAACGCCCGGTAATCATGTTTATCATTAATAAACGTTACTCATAGATAATTGGTCCCCCGATTTATAAAATCGGGGGACTTATGTTTTGAGGCATGTCCGTCCGTCCGTCCGTCCGTCCGTCCGTCCGTCCGGATTTTTCTCTGCAACCATCCATTGAATTTCTCTGAAATTTTGCATGAAGTTGTAACTTTGGTCAGGTTAGAAAGTGACATTCTCCGATTTTTGAAAAAAATCTGGTTAGCCCCCCAGGGGGTCAAAAGGTCCCGAAATTGCAAAAAATGACATTTTTTGCCCCATAACTTTTCATACATCCATTCAATTTCTCTGAAACTTGGCCAAAATGTGGAGGTAATTGTTCCTAATAGAAAATAAGTATCGCTGACCTTGAAAAAAATCTGGTTCGCGCCTCCAGGGGGTCAAAAGCCCCCAAAATGGCAAAAAAATGATCCTTTTCTCCTATAACGTTTGATCCATCCATTCAATTTTTCTGAAACTTGGCCAAAATGTAGAGACAATTGTTCTGGATATAAAATGAGCATCCTTGACCTCAGAAATATTCTGGTTCGCGCCCCAGGGGGTCAAAGGGGGGTCTAAAATGCCCCAAATTGCCCAAATTTATTGCCTTTTACACTCGCCACATCGAGTCACATACAGAGGGGGACCACACACGCGCGGCTTGTTATATTTAATATTTTTACCAAATCTATTTTTATATCCAATTTCATATCGCTTAGAGCCTCAACTGTTGGAATTTCGGCTCTACAGCAGTATATTCTGTTATTTTTAAATGTTATCCGTGTGAAGAATGTGATCTCCATATTTCAACCCTAATTTTCCATTTTCAGATGTTTCGGAAGCATCTTAATACTCTTTGCCAATTCCTTTATGAGATGTTGCAGCCTTATATGAAGCCGTTGCTCATTTCCTACGTCGAGGCCCTGGAGAAGGCAGGAGAGTTCCAACTCACCATAGAAAACACTGCGGCGGAAAGACGTGCAATAAGTAAGACATGTTTAATTCAGACACAATAGCAAATCATGACTTTAGCTTTGAGGGGTGATGATTCAAAAGAATTAGAGCAAATGTTACGACTAACTTATAAAAATATTTATTTGTTTACCAATCTGTCTGCATCTTTTTTAAGATACATCTGTCCAGATATTTTTTAAGATACATCTGTCCTAATCTTTTTTAAAATACATTTGTTCTGATCTTTTTAAGATACATCTGTTCAGATCTTTTTAGATACGTCTGTTCAGATATTTTTAAAGATACATCTGTCCAGATCTTTTTTAAGATACATCTGCCCAAATCTTTTTAAAAATACATTTGTTCTGATCTTTTTAAGATACATCTGTTCAGATCTTTTTTTAGATACGTCCGTTCAGATATTTTTAAAGATACATCTGTCCAGATCTTTTTTAAGATACATCTGCCCAAATCTTTTTAAAAATACATTTGTTCTGATCTTTTTAAGATACATCTGTTCAGATCTGTTTTTAGATACAACTGTTCAGATATTTTTTTAGATACATCTGTTCAGATCTTTTTAAAAATACATTTGTTCTGATCTTTTTAAGATACATCTGTTCAGATCTTTTTTTAGATACGTCTGTTCAGATATTTTTTAAGATACATCTGTCCAAATCTTTTTTAAGATACATCTGTCCAAATCTTTTTAAAAATACATTTGTTCTGATCTTTTTAAGATACATCTATTCAGATCTTTTTTTTAGATACATCTGTTCAGATATTTTTTAAGATACATCTGTCCAGATCTTTTTTAAGATACATCTGTCCAAATCTTTTTAAAGATACATCTGTTCAGATCTTTTTTTAGATACATCTGTTCAGATTTTGTTTAAAAGACATATGTTCAGATCTTTTTTGTTAATATATCTCTGCCCAGATCGTTGTAAAGATACATCTGTTCAGATTTTGTTTAAGAGACATCTGTTAATATCCTTTTTAATATATCTCTGTCCAGATTTCTTTCTAAAGATACATCTGTCCAGATCTTTTTAAAATACATCTGTTAAGATCTGTTTTTAAGATATATCTCTTCAGATTATTTAAAAGATACATCTGTTCAGATGCTTTTTTAATATATATCTGTCCACATCATTTTTAAGGTACATCTGTTCAAATTTGTTTTTTAAATACATCTGTTCAGATCAATTTTTAAGATAATCTGTTCAGATCTTTTTAAAAATACATCTGTTCAGATCTTTTTAAGATACGTTCCCATATCTTTATGAGTGACTTTGTCTATTGTTAGGTTGGTCAGTCTGTCACACATCATCATCATCTTCTTCTTCTTCTTCTTCTTCTTCTTCTTCTTCTTCTTCTTCTTCTTCTTCTTCTTCTACCTTGTTTTTAGTGCTTTTCCCTTGACATGGTTATACTTCTTAATTCATAGTCTCCACAATTCCATATCACTCGCTTCTTGATTTGTCAATCCAAACTGTCCCATATCTTCAGCCACCAACTGCTTCCAATTCCTTAGAGGTCTACCCACTTTTTGTGGACCACCTATCTTCATTAAAACTAATTTCCTTGGATCTTCTGAAGACATCCTTTAAAGAACTTCCCCTTCTTCCTCTGTGTGCCTATCATCAGGCGGAATTTACATGAACATAGTTTTTTTCCAAGAACTTCTCGTCTGTGGAACACATTACCATGGGAATGTTTCCTTACAGACTACAACATGATCGTCTTAAAATTCAATATCAACAAATACTCCTCATAAACCGTCCACATAAGTAATCAGACTTTGTTCATTCGATTAATCATTTTCAATCTTCTCATAATATTTTTCATCATTCAATTGACAATACATCTATCTTGTTAACCATTATCCTTGAGTGGCTTTTGGCCTTGATAATGGGTGATCCAACGGGTCACATTTTTTTCTAGTATAATTTCAAATTGACTTCGTCTTGAATAACATATTTTCCATTAAAAGAGCCAGTACAATTTACAGATTCATATTTATTTCTTGCAATTTGACAAATTTGATTCAATCAAAACAGTAATAAGTTACATCAAATTAGAATATTGGACATTCCATTTTATACGTTTTATAGTGGCACACATAGTGAACCCCCTTATCCAAGGTAAGCTACACCATCTTACGTTTTATAGTGGCACACGTAGTGAACCCCCTTATCCAAGGTGAGCTACACCATCTTGAATATGTGTTTTCTTGAGAACACACGAGGGTCGGAAGTAAACGGGGGAAAATACAATGATGTAAAAACGGCAATGATAAAGATAGAGCTGCATATATATATATACTATTTAATAGGAATACGGTCAAGATCAGCTACTCCAGCACCCCATCTGTAAAATATATTATCTCTTCTAAGTCAAAAACAACTGAAAGCACAGGTTGCTCTTGAAAAATCGCAGAAAACTGACCCATAGACGGGAAATTGCAAGGTGAAGTCTCTAGTATACGAGGCAACTGTCACAAGTCAATCCAACGACAGAACCGATACATACATATGTATGATGCAAGATACCTTTAAACAGAGACTATATGCACATAGATACACCTTCAAATATAGAGACAAAGCAAATACGACGCTAGAGACCCGAATATGGCAATTGTGCACTAGATTCTCGAAGCGTTTGCTATTAATTTGCGACAACCGTCTCTGTACAAGCAGAAGGAGTACACCCACAGTTTAGAACTGATGGGTGTACGTTGAAATACCTACCCCACATATTTTTGTTTTTTTTACCCTTATTCGCCAATGACTTTTATGTTTCTTTTGACCACGGTCTTATTCGTATTTTCACCCCCATAATTTTTCTCTTCCATTCATTAATTTCTTTTCTTTTAATTATGTTGCTTTAGTAGGTAGGAAAAAGGAAAAAAAAGTCTATTTTCTTTCTAACAGATTCCTGATCTCCTCTACCTGTTATTTTTTTTTTACTTTGCTTTAGTAATTAACATCTCCCTGTTCTCAACAAATTTATATATATATATATATATATATATATATATATATATATATATATATATATATATATATATATATATATATATATGTGTGTGTGTGTGTGTGTCGTTGAAGACCACAGAGTTTTCTTTCTTTGCGATTTTCTGGTTAACTTCTCGACTCGGCGAGCGATTCGTCGGGTTTCCGGTGTCAATTGGTGGATTATGGCGCCTAATGTTGTTTCTTGGGCCATTTCTCTAGCGCTTTCGGTCTTCACGACCATCTTCAGGAGGATATGCGTTATTGTTAGTAAAGAGCCGTATTTATGGTTTTATTTTTGGTTATGTCTATTAATTTGCATATGTGTATATACATATATATATATATATATATATATATATATATATATATATATCTTTATTCTTTTATTTACTTACTTATCAATTTATTTATTTATTAATTTGTTTTTATTTATTTATTTATTTATTTATTTACACCGGAAACCCGACGAATCGCTCGCCGAGAAGTTAACTAGAAAGATCGTAAAGAAAGAAAACTCTGTGGTCTTCAACGACACATGTATAATAAACGACTTGCTGCCGAAATATATATATATATATATATATATATATATATATATATATAACTTTCTCTCCTCAACCTCTGTATGTACTTGTGACTTCCACAAATACCACTTATGATGAACGCCCCTCTTTGTCGTGGTCTCTACTACCAGCTTCGATAAGCGATGGTCAAGACCTGCAAGGAAAGAGGAAAAATATCACAAGAATACCCTTAATATAAAAATAAGAATATAGTATCGAAAACAAAAACAGAAGAAAACAGAGTTATAAGCACAATAATGTCCGTTGGGTATACAGGGTTAATACCTCAGATTTGGACTGGCACTACTATTATTTCTCTTTGTACTAATAGAATTTAATCTTTGGTAATTTTCTCAAGGCAAGCAATTCGACACCCAATTTCCAATCCTCTTTCAATCTCTGCACGTCTCCGTCCTCTCTTCTCTTCTGCTCTATATTCTGCTGAAGAAAAATGATTTTTTTTTCGTTTATATATTGAAGAAGGGATCACTGGCATTGCCCGGCCGAAAAACATCTTTTATACATGGTATTTTCTCACGTGGAATACTCGTTCATTATTCACCCTTCCTCCCTCCCTCCTCTCTCTCTCTCTCTCTCACACACACACACACACGCACATACACACACACACACACACACACAGTTGGATGCATCTTCCTCTCATGTGATTAGGGTGTATGTTCCGACTTCTGTCGTGAGAATATGTTTTTGTGATTATGATTTGGCAGGTGTCGGCTATCTGTTAACTCTTAGCCATCAACACGCTCTTCTGTCACAACAGCTCACTTGACCATGTCAACCTTGTGACTTATCTCGCCACATCACAGATCTAACATTGCCAAAACAAACAATTTGCTCTTTTCGCAAAATTACGATTCAAATCTCATACTAATACTAGTGGCCTATATATATATATATATATATATATATATATATATATATATATATATTTGTATACTTAGGCAGCATTTCTTCATTGATGCATGTTTGATTAAACAACAGGGACAATTCCTGTTTGTTTCTTTTTTGATCCATCTTTTCATGTTGATGAACTAATGATCTAATGTTCTGTTCGAGTGTGAACACATATATTGGTATGACTAGATTAAGCTGGTCGAACTGGAGTGCTACATCTATACATGATCCAATTTTATTTTGTGAATATGTGAATATGCTTGTCAACTCTCTGTTGCCTTTTTTGATGTTATCAGCCCGAATAGTGCTAAAAAGTGACAATGTGCAAGCACAGACCTAACAGCAACTTAACAACTGACCAACCGGTGTATTAGGCACAAAGGAAAATCATTTCTCCAACATTATATGTGATCATCTATAAAGGACTGCACTCAGACCTCACTTCATTTTCCTGTCAACGATTTGCCTACTTCGAATCTCGGAATCTTTGTGGGGAAAACAGTACCAGTTTTATCTGCACACATGCATAACTTGCAACAGCAAACTAATTCACTTGACATGCGAATGCCGAAATGACTTCCAGCAGTTAATTTGAACAAACTGGCACTGTCAACATACCGTTACTACGACTTAACTCATACATGCAATTCCCTTACTCAACACATTACTCACGGTGGGAAAGACTGTTCGCACATACAGACACACAAACTTTGATACTATCACGAGCACAAACTCGTACACATAGACACCATTACTCTCGACGTTTCATTTAAATAAATATCTTTGTTGAATTATACATCATTGTCTTATCGTTTTATCTGTTGTTTGATGAATATTGTTGTCATGTGATCTTACAAGACCGCAACAGTGATATATACAGTATCAGGTTAAACCGGTTCCTTTCAGAGGCTGGTCAAACTGGAGTGCTACATCTATACATGATTCAATTTTAATTTGTGAATATGCTTGTCAACTCTCTGTGACTTTTCATGCCTTTTGCCTTTTTATTTTCTTCAGATATGAGGAAGGGACCATTAAACTACCACGCTACAGTATATAAACCATCTTCAGGTTTCTTTGAAGCAATGAAAAAGAAAATAGTATTTTTATCAGATTCATTACAGTAAGTCTCAATTTAATTCACATTGACGACATTTTCTTCCTGTGACGTCAGAAATGACA
This sequence comes from Sepiola atlantica, assembly GCA_963556195.1. Classification (NCBI taxonomy): domain Eukaryota; kingdom Metazoa; phylum Mollusca; class Cephalopoda; order Sepiida; family Sepiolidae; genus Sepiola; species Sepiola atlantica. The sequence goes on along the minus strand of OY744517.1, from coordinate 165,163,390 downwards.
TTTTATATTTTGTGACCTCTTAAAGGGAGGAGTTTTTTTTATCCCAGCACCAAGTCATGGTCTCTGCAGGCATCCACAAAAAATGTACCACCATCGTTTTCGGCTCAATAGAAGAAAAGCAGCGTTTTCTGTCCGTGTTTCCACTTACCAGAAGAGATTATGACGATGACTACCATATCCAGGTTTAAAGCACGAACATTCAGACTATATTTAGATGTAAATAACATCGACCTGTCTCTTTACATGGCTTGTTGCACTTTGCTATTTTTTGCCAAATGGATTTGATTTGAATTTGATTTGATTTAGTGTACATCCTCCGTTAAAACTGATGGAAGAAAAAATTATGCTTCGCCAGGGTTCGCACTAATATTCATATAAAATCATAGAATTTTGTCAGTAATTTAATTTTTTGTATATAAATTATTATTATCATTTCTGAAAACCTACAGAAAAAAACTCATTTACCATTGACTTTTTATTTAGAGTGAAGGATTTCTTTCCGAATTAATTTCAGATGACGGAGATTGTCTGACTTGCTATATAAATCCTTATATTCGGTTTAACATCCATTTTACATGCTGACATATGTTGGACGGCTTTTAGAAATTTACCACCAAACTAACCTATCTCTACCCAGGTCTTTATTTATCCCTCTTTCTCTTAAGCCCATCCTTATAACTTCTTCTCATGTCTTCCTTGGCCTTCCCCTGCTAACTGACCCTGCCATCTCAACTGTTCAACCTCTACTAATCCAAGAACTCTATCCATTTTTTCAACGTGATCATACCAACAAAATCTCCTGTTCTGCACACATTTCCCTATAATGTCCAGATTTAATCTTCCTCTGAAGTCATCAGATCTAAGCCTATCTTAAAGACTCACATTATTCATCCATCGTATCATTCTCATATTATTTCTTTCCATGCAACGCATGTCCTCAACCCTCACTAGCCAGGTTTCACTTCCATACATCATCACTCTGTGTGCACATGCCTGATATATTCTTCCGTTGTTCGACAGTGGTAACGCTCTGCTGCTTAATAATGACAGATATTCCCTGAACCTACTTCATCCATTTCTAACTCTTGCAACCATACGCTGTCATAAATTATACTTATATAAATGTTAGTCGAAAGAAGATCTTAGGTTGGTTGGTTGTAAAGTTTTACGGCATGTTAAGCGTCATTGAGTTATTTATACAGAAATCGTATATATTTTTTTAATACGATTTTTTAATATATTTTTTTTATGGAAATCGCTCCAGACAAGGCATGAAGCCACTTGATGTAAGGAGCTAACAAAAACGAAATATGATTATCACAAAGACAGGAGATGCCTAGTGGCCTTAGTCTTGAAAAGACCAAGGCTATAGGTACGAGGAAACCAGCATGCAGTCTTGGAAAGAAGCTACTGGAATAGGAAGATATGAGATATCAAAACAGCGAACTGATGGAGACCAACAAGTCAAACAAGCTAATACAAAGGAAGCAAGGAATAGATCACACAATTCTGAAGAACACATGCCATAATAGTATTTATAGAAAAGACTGAAACTAGCAACATCACGTCTGTGAGAGAGAGAGGGTGCAAAGAAAAAGAAATGGTTTGGCCAATCAAATTACAGATACGTTTCTGCACCTTATCAAACACCCTCAAATGGGACAGAGATTCAATAGCCCAAATATGGTCTGATAGTATGTGTGTAGAGAGAGAGAATAGCCTCAGGTGTGATAAAGTGTTTGGAGCGATATAGAGAACCGACTGTATGGGGTGCAGTATCCATCGGAACAGATACTACACTTTGATCCTAGCCAAGAACCGACTGTATGAGAAGCAGACAGAGCAATGGATCTGATGTATGAACTCCAAGAAAGATTTGATGAGAGAGAAAGATTCATAGATCAATTTGTTAATGGGCATATATTTTGTAAAGAAATAGTCTGTAAACGATGGTTTCTATTTAACCTATAGATGAGACCTTGACAGGTACTACCACTTCTCCGGGTCAGAGTGGACCTGAAAGTAATGGTAACTAAAGGATGACTCCACACTCCCCAGAGCTCCCAAATTGGGGCCTTACCATTGTAGGCAGCTTTGTATCATACCCAGGTTTGTTAAGAGAGAGCTTGGGTAGTTGGTAGGGTTGGAAAATAGGGTTGGGAAACAGGGTAGGCAGAAAAAAGGTAAAAAGATGGATTTCTGAGTGTTGGGATGGGGTAGAGAAAAGCAGCTCACCCAAGACTGACTGTAGCAGTTTATGTCCCTATTTACTTGCCTCCTCATGGGGGCAGAGTTAGACACAAATTGCCTCAGTCTAGAAGAATTTCTTCTTCACTAACCGAGGACAGAAAAGATGAAGTGTAGTATTAGAACAGATACTACACTTTGCTTCTAGCCAAAAGAATTCTATTTAACCCATATATGGGATCCTGACAGGTAATACCACGTGAATGAGATGTACACTCCATTTGCTGGTCAAGGAGAAAAAAAGAGATCAATTCTATTTTTTCCTGTAATTCTTTTTCCCACTAAACACTATAACTGTGTCACCTGATCTTTAAATCCGTTTGTTATTTTGCTCGTATATCCTGTGACTTGTATATTCGTATCCTGTTTTAAAGGTCAATGAGGAAATATCTGTTAGTAATTTTTCACCTATATTATAAGAGAGCATTTTCTGTCTGTAGGTCGATTAATTAAAAGCTCAAAAAGTTAGTAGTCAGAATTACACCAAATTTGATATGAACAGTTCTCAAGACACCAAATGTGTTATGAGGATGTTACTACTACTACTACTACTACTACTACTACTACAAAACATAATAAACACTTATGAACTCCAATACTACTCAAGCGTATTGCGTCAATTTTGGGATGAAGTACCTACGGCACGGTGGATGTGTCATCATAAGGTAAAAATTCTACTACTACTACTACTACTACTACTACTACTACTACTACTACTACTACTAATACAGCTTCTTTTTTTGTTTGTTAAGCGAATTGGACTTCTGTATACAGCTCACAAAGATCACACGTTAGGATTGTCTGGTTTGCATGAAGTCCTCTTTGGTTGGTCACAGCTACTAGTCAACCTGCAGGATTGAATGTTTTTACCCCCGACACCGATAGCAGCAAGGCGCAGCGGTTGCATGCGAAGTCGGGGAAGGTTTGGAACAGAACACACAAAGGAATGGTGCAGAAGCAACATTGCCACTTTAACTCCATTGATTTGCAGTTTGCCACACAGAGAGACAAAGACGATAAAAGGACGATGGATCCTGATGCTGACTCCTCTTAGATTTTCACCAGATCCTTGTTAGCCGGGTTTCGGCCCTAATACCACTTGGTTCCACACATGTCAGCTATGAGTGGCTCTGCTAGGAACAGGACTTCAAGACAGCATAGCTCTGACACTATCACGTTGCCACCGCCCATACTATAGTAAGGAAGGGCTTGACTTTAGAGGAGTGTTGCTGCTACCTCCACTACTATTACTACTACTACTACTACTACTACTTACACTTAAAGCCTCTAAAAGTACTAGCAGAATTGCAATAAATTCAGCATGAAGAGCCTTTGAAGTTTGAATTAATATACTACTACTACAACTACTACTATAATTTCTTTTTCACAGTATATCTATTTATATAAAGTTCGGTATGTGTATATATTTATGTATTTTTATTATAGGATTTACTCGTAAACTAATTAACCGATCATTATGAATTTTCGAACACATCTGTTCGGTGTAAGAATGGGTAATGTGAGATATATTTAGTTTTATTTAGTTTGATGCAAAGGAAGCAAAGAGGGGTTGGAAGCTCTTCGTGAAAATTCAGATATCTCCGATTTTTGTGAAATTTTAACAATAGGTATTAGACATTAATTAATAAACATTCTCCAAATGTCAGTTTTTATGGAGCATTTTAAACAGTTTTTAGGGGACATGATATGGGCTCAACCTCTCATTTGAAAATTCAAATATTTGTATTAAATTAAATCTATAGAAATTAGACCTCGATTAAACAAGATTCCCTGAATTTCCGTTTTTTTTTCTTAAGACTTCCTAAGCTTAAGCCTTAAATTTTAGACAATTTTTCGAATCAAAATTACAATAAGGATTCTAGACATAAGGTTTAGTAACATTATATCTTGATTTTGATTTTTGTAAGGAGACATAAAAGCGCTGCAAAACTGTTCTGTTTGGGAAATTAATGTTACTTGTCCTGGGACGGGTATTCTTCTAGTTAACAATTCAAATAAGTTATATACAAAATATTTATAGAAAAGTATTGTTCTACATCAAATTTTGAATTAAATTAAGTAATACATTTTTAAAAGGATCGGTGCGCGCGTGAGCGTCAATAATATGTATGTGCTTGGTAAAATCTTAAACTTATTATTATGGAATATGTATTCTACGCAACAGGGGAAATAGTGTAAGCAGATTATTTATTTTTTTGTAACTTTTATTATTTAGGGGGTGCCAACGAAATCGTACCATAACTCCCCCCCCCAAAAAAAACAATAAATAGAAAAAAAAACATTGAAATTTAAAACTATGTTTATTACTTATACCCTTCATGGGACGGATATTCTACTAGTTAATTACAAATTTAAGCTGAGGATCTAGACAACAACCATCAAACAGCTTAGCTCTTAAATCCACATCAATAACAAAAAACAACAACCGAATTAGCTTGTTATTTACTACAGAACAACATAAGAAACGGTATGTTGCTCCTGCTGCTTCTTCAAGGATTAAAGGATGTTTGCTTCATGGTAGTAAGTGAGTTATTATTATTATTTACTATAATTTCTCACATGAGTTATTACTAGGAATCATTCACTTGTGACAACAGGTGATGTTCCCTGGAGTCTGAGTGACAGACAGCAAGTCTGCCCAGATTTCCCAAACTCTCCGTTTCTTTCAATCCACCATTGCAAATCACTTTGTATTCTTGCAACAGCCATTTATGATTTATTTTTTGCTGAGAAAAACTATGAAATATAAATGCTAATTTGTGTACAGTATTATCGGTCGTCACAGTACATTAAATAGAAGAACGTGAGAAAACATTGTAACATCAAATAAAGTAAGCAATGAAAATTCCTTTTATGTTTTTTCGAGTTTTCATTTGTACACCAGTCTGCATAGGTAAGACCCTTCCAGATATTCTTGGAGAATTCTTTAACGGAAGTCAGTATTTCTCTTTTAGTCTTATGTAACGTGGCCCCCAGCAAAGAAAAGAGACTAATTACGTTACAAAATTATGTGGGCTTCTGTGGAGTCTGAGTGAGAACAAGTCTCCCCAGATTACTAGTATTCTCCACTTCCTTCGATCACCATTGCCAATCACTTTGCGTTCTCGCATCAGCAGTTTACCAAATAATGTATTGCTTAAAACGACCGATGGCTTTCTCTGGCAGACAAGTGAAAATAACCTCCTTGGGATTCAAGTACTATCCGTGCCTGTTTGTGTTTTTTCGCGTATTCAATTATAAACCAGCTTATGAAGAAAAGATGCTTCCAGAAATTCTAGGATTTCCCAAAGTTCCAAATTTGAAATGCTATCGGTGAAATGAAAACGTCAGAGCGGATTTTGTCACTGAGTAGAGAGGACTTTCTTAGCGTTTGCTCTAATTGTGGAGTTGCTTGGTGTCCCCACATTACATGAAATAGAAGAGTGTGAGAAAACAGCCTGTGAGGGAAAGATGCTTTCAGAAATGCTCGGAGAATTTCCCAACGGAAAGACAAGTTTCTTTTTTGTCTTATCCGCAACGAAGATGTCGGCTTCATAACTGTAGAAGAAAAGCGTTATCAAATAAAAATGACAAAGGCATTTCATACAAATTAAAAATGAAAATTTATTCACGAAACTCGGTTTAATAAATCAAGTATGGTAATGTCCGTGAAGAAACAAGAAAAGGTCTTGCTTATCATCATCGAGTTGCACGAGGGAAGAGAAAGTCCAGCAGTAGTAGCAACAGTCGCTGTCGGATGAACGATTGCTGCGGTTTCCTGCCTCCAGCTACTGCGTCTGTTCTTGTTTCTGCTGTTATTGTTTTTCGCTGCTGCTGCTTTTTGGGGATAGAAAGGGATTTCACAATACTCTCTCACTGGATCGATTTTTATGGATAAAAAAATCGAAATCTTACAAGCAATGTACAGATATAGAAAAATTAAGCATTTTCTTTTGAAAAGAAGAAAAAAAATTGGGGGTGATAATAATTCTTTTTAAAACATGAAAATATTTATGCCTTTATGCTGTTCTTTTATTTGTAAAACAAAGGAGGTTTTTATTTTGTTTGTTTGTTAGTATGTTCCGGTTTCTGCTTCTGTTCTTGTTTCTGCTGCTGTTGTTGTTGTTGTTGTTGTTGTTCGCTGCTGCTGCTTTTTTGGGGTTAGAAGGGATTCCACATAACACATAATTATAAGATACAATGTCATGCCTAACCAGTTGAGGAACCTTGCAGACTTTCACGTTTGACCTCCAACAAAGAATTGGACGGTTCAACTATGTTGCAATTTGAATGAAGTCAGATCCAGTGTCCTGCTAAACGCATTAATTTCCGCTGTTGCTATAATTGGTTGACTTTTTTATATTTCTCTTTTAGGTTTAAAAAGAATGCGTACACCTTGTTGGAAACTAGTAGAAGGACAAAGTTAAACATTTGTCTCAAGAGGAAAGCTCGTCAAATAATCGCAAATTTCCAGGAAGGAGCCGTTTTTTCATCGAATCCAAATGAGTTTGTGTTTGGTAAAAAACTGGTGAGTTTATAACTGCTAAATCATATACAAGCTTAAAAGCCACCCTCTACACGGACTTTAAAACGTACTTCTGTTTCACTTAATGTAATTGAAATGTAATTGAAATGTTATTGTATACTAGATCACCTGTGATCCGTTAGGTCAGTATTTGTTATATATATTAATAAATATCTCTCTTCCATCTTCACCCTCTATCTCCCCCATTCTCTCTCTCTTTCTCTTCTCTGCTTTCTCTTCTGAATTATTATTATCAAGAATGAAATCTGAAAATTGACGTCATAAAGGATGAATGATAGCTTTAAAACGTCATTCATCTTTTGTGATTTCATCCAATATGCATGGTGACAAAATATTGGGTTGGCCAAAAGGTTTGTTCGTTTTTTTAGGAAGGACGAACCCAAACATCAAATTTAGAAACATAACCGAGTTTATGTAATTCATTTTCCACGCTCGATTTGGAAATCTTAAGAATGTCTGCGATTTGGCTGGCCAGAGCAAGGAGCATCTCTCATTGAAAAAATTCCTTTTTGGAATCGAAAAAAATATTTATGGCACATCCGTTCTGTAACAGTATTCTCCCCATACACATGGCATATCTTTAGGCAGGTTTCTGTAGCTTTTTTTTCTTTTCTGTAGTAAAAAAAGTACAATATGTCAGTAGTGCTCTGCTTGATCTTCCATTTCATCGCCTGAAATACAAGCAAAAATGTAATAACTCCTCTGCTCGAAGGCATATTACACACTGACATCATCATACTCGCTACGCCAAATACAGGATTTGAAAAATAGAAATAGGAAAGATGATATTAAAAAAACGAACAAACTTTTTGGCCAACCCATACAAACATACAAACAGAGTTTTAGTAGTATATACTAGACTCTCCTGACGGTTAATCTCGTATATATATATATATATATATATATATATATATATATATATATATATATATATATATATATATATATATAGAGAGAGAGAGAGAGAGAGAGAGAGAGAGAGATGTTGGAAAATATATATTTTTGCACATACTTTCTATTTTTATAGACCTACCTTTTCAAGGTAAAAGCTCGATGATTGTTAACATATAACAACAGAGCATATACAAATAGACAATATTAGGCTACATTCCAGTGACCAAGATTTTATTAATTTTACTGATCATCTTTTCAAAACAAAAACTTTCGTACATTTTCACAGAACATCCGACATTAATATGTCCATCCCGGATCTTTCATCTATGGACTCCTCAGAAACCAACTGATAATTTCTTCGGGGGGATTACCATAATTTATGGATTACTTTAGATTTAATGCTCATAAAGAAGATTTGGTACTTTCACAGATTAGGACCCACGCTAACTTTGATCTTAACCCTAACCCTAACCCTAACCCTGTACCTAACCCTGACCCTACCCCTAACCGTAACCCTTATGACGGGGTAAAAGTTAGCGTGGGTCCTAATCTGTGAAAGCACCAAAGATTTTAACAACATCCCTAGTATTAGATCGAATTCCCCCTGTGTATCGGATATAGGAATAGTTAGTCAAAGAATTTGGGACAAGGTCCTAGCTAGCTAGAAGAACATTAATTCTATAAGACGATAAATTATGGACGAGGAAAAATAGGGAACTTAACTTTGACATTACTATGGGCTCACTGGACTCTGCTCAGGTAATTGATCTAGTTGGTCTTTATATTTTGAAGAAGCTCTATAAGAAGGTATCGGGTATGATGGGAGGTTTATATAGGGATCATGCTCTATTTTTTATGAACTCTAATTCTTTGGTGATTTGACCTCAAGATAACCATAAAGTAGTAAATTTTCTGGATATTACTCTAAACTTAAATGATAATACTTTTGAACCCTACCATAAACCTAATCACACATTATATTATATTGACAATAAATCCAACCACCCCAAATCAGTGAAAAAAGCATTTATCCCCAGTATCTCTAAAAGAGTATCTAAAATATCTTCTAGTGAACAATATTACAATGAGACATTAGTCAGGTTTGGGTATGACAAAGAGATAAATTTTGTTAACAACTGGTAGGTAGCCTTAGACATGTTTATTTATTTTAGGTTTAAATCTGCCCATAGCCATGTTATATGATACAATGTGGTAGATAAAGTTGCGACGAGGTGTTCATTTAAAAACAACTTTTAAAAATAGCTTTCTTCTTTATTTACGTTATTTAACTATTTACGTCATTCGACTCCTCCTACAATTCTTGTCTCATTAGCCCATTATTTACATCACTACACTCCTCCCACCACTTCAGTCGCCCTCTATTCTCCTCTTCCCACCACTTATCGTCTCATTCGCCCTTCCTCCCACCATCTAAAACATTCAATAAACAAACAAGTAAGCAGGTAAGTGTTATAGCATTATATAGATTACTGATTATATAAACACCTAGAAGAATGCCCGTCCTAGCACGGGTAAAATTAATTCCGCGAACAGAACAGTTTTGCACCATTTTACATCTTATGAAGATTAAAATCATGATATAATGCTACTAAACCTTATGTCTAGAATCTTTATTCTAATTGTAATCAAAATCCATTACATGATTTTGATTCTAGAAAATATCTAAAATTTAAGGTCATGAGAAGAAATTTAAATTCAGAGAATCTGGCTCACAACTATGGATCAAATCTTATTCAAATCTTAAATATCTGAATTTTCAAATAAAAGGTTGTGCTCATACTTTGCTCTCTAAAACCCCTATAAAATACTCCAAATAGACTGAAATTTGAAGAATATTTATTAATCAATGTCTAATACCTATTGTTAAAATTAAAAAACAATCAGAGGTATCTGAATTTTTACGTAGCGCTTCCATCTCCTTTTTGTTTCCTTTACATAAAACTAAATTAAACTAAATATAGACCACATTACCCCCCCCATACACATAGAAGCTGTGTTCCAAAATTCATAATGATTGGTTAATTAATTTAGGAGTGAATCTTATACATAGAAATATATAAACATATATACATTCCTAACTTTATATAAATAGAGATGTATTGTGCGAGTAGAAATAAATATATAAATTATCAGTGAAAATAAATAGTTGGTGCTGGACTTCCACAGCACCTGCATACTAGCCGCCACTGCACGTGATCCTGCTTCGCCAATCAGAGCCTTTGACATCTGTCAGGCACGCTTCTTTTTTTTTTGTAACATGAAATGCATTTATTTCTCTTTTTTTAATCCTGCAGCAATGTACCGAAGCGATAGTCAAGGACACTTTGCTCAAGTTGAAACTCGAAGGTGCAACCTGCAGTCTTTTTCACAACTTAAATATGCACGTGATTCCCTCAATATACCACATTTGGAAAAGGTAACATCATGATTATTACTAGTTTATACCCGCCCCTTGAACAGTAGTACTTGGGTATGTCAATTTCCATGTTTGTCTTGCTTCTACCACTTTATAGCTAGGACGAAGAAAAATATTTGTGAAACTTCATGGAAAAAACATGCTACTTAGCATTTGCATGCGAGAGTAAGTAACTACGATGAATGTATTTACGTATTGTTTTTATTGTTTTTATTGGCAAAAAATATTTTTTGTGGATTATCAAAAAGAATTTCACTTAGTTTAGAAACTATTTATGTAATGTATTTTATGTTATTATGTTATGTTAATTTGTTTAAATTTATAAAACACGGATTCAGTTTAAAAAAATCCTTTATACTCACGTGACATTTGAACTTATGTATTGACATCATAAAAACAACTGCCTTAGTAATATGTACTCTGCCTCTTCCTTTTTTGTCAACCAGTCACATCTTTCTATTTGCGTATGAACAGGCAAACTCTAAAAATACCATAACTTTTTAATAGTGTATAGATTGTTCACTATGCAGGGCAATGCTTACGTAAAATATTAGATGGCTCTGTTTCAGATATATTTTCGTAACCATGAATGTGACTTAGCGATGTCTGATTTTGACTAGCACTTTCTTCTTTTTATCCTTGTTCTATTATTGACCCTTCTTTCTAGGTATATTCTTGAAAATAGGGACGACAACAATCCTTCGTCCCCCCCCCCTGTAAAACATTCACAGCAACAACCACAACAGAGATCTTTCCATGAACAAAGTTTCTTTCCTAGAGTGTCCCATCTGTGGAACAAAATACTATGAAGCTGCTTCCCAACCGACTACAGCATGGTCTCCTTCAAGTCTTATTGTGACAATAAATAACAATACCTACCGGCTGAGAAGAGAATGTGATGCTTCACATGTCGGGACTGTACATCCTCCAGAGTGGGGGGATTCTCATCACAGAGGTGGCCTTTTGTAGTTGCAGCTGATTAGCATATGTGGAGATCAGCTGATGTAAATGGAAGGACGAAAATGGAAAGCGGCAGTTAGAGTTGAGAGATGGATCATTGAGTTTGAAGTTTGAAATTTGAAGTTTTGAGATTGATCGGTCGGTGTTTGTTGCGGTGACAGTGAAAAGGAGTATGTCTACCTTCATTACTGGATTACAAGCTATTTCGGCCTAAAATGAGCAGCTGTTTCGACTTAAAGATCATTCCTGAGTTTGATAGGACTGGAGCATGAATCGTTGAATGGATTAAGAAAGTGGAATTAGTGTGTGACTTATCTGAAGTGAAGCGGCTTGATCATGTCATCCCACTTCAGCTAACAGGGGAGAGCATTTACAGTTTACAATTGACTAAAAAAGAGAAATCTGAGGCAGCGTGAATTAAAGAAGTACTATTTATTGCCTTTGCCGATGACAAATTTGTGGCATATGAGAAGTTTGAGACATGTGTGTTGCATCCAAATGAGACTGTAGATGTGTATTTAGCAGATTTGCTAAATCTGTCAGTTCTATTTGGAGGAATACCAGATCATGTGATAGTGTGCGTGACCATGTGAAAAGGTTGTTGCGGTCATCCTCCAGATGATGTTAGAAGAATTGTTGTTTCGAGCTGAAGCGTTGATGGAAGACAGCTTGTCAAAATCACTCAACCACCTGTGGGCATGGTCCGATTTGATTATAAGTGTTATAAATGGCCCTAATCATTTCGTGAGAGACTGTGTACAGAGGAGGCAGACCACCCATCAATGCTGTTATTAGTGCAACATGACTCAGAGATTGTCCGGGAAACAAGTTGGGGATGAGATATCAGCACCAGTCTTTCCTCCAGTCAGAATGTGAACTCCGTGCTACCTATCATTACAGTTTATGTTGATGATGCACCATGCTTGGTTCTCCTAAACACTGAGTGCTCATGTTCCATCTTGAATGCAAAGCTATATCAGTTGTGATCACAGCAGAAGATGGCGATAACTACATTGACCAGCGTCATGCAAGCCTGCTGCGAAAATGGTATTATTAGGATTCGTACAGAGACTGGAAACGTTGCCGCCATCAATGTGCTGGTTATGCCAGGGAAACCTCTTGATTTTGATATGCTACTTGGCATCGATGCCATTAAGGAAGTCGGCGGTGTTCACATCATGCAGTCTAGAAGTGTTGAGTTTTGGGAGACACCACCGATATGTGCAGCGCTGTGTATTAATGAAGCTGATTTTGTTGCAAAATTTGACGAACTGAAGGGAGTCTGGGTCCCAGCATGGAAATGGTCAGTGGGTCGTGCATTAGAGAAACTGGAAACTCAGATTTCCGAATATCTGATATCTACTGAATTGAGGAAGGATTATGAACGCGAGTTGCAGACCTGGATAAACAACAGTTGGTTTCTGCCATATAATGAGGGGGAGTTTTGCCCAACCAAGGGACTAATACTACTGATGGCCATGCTGCAAACCAATAAAAATAAGGTGCATCTGTCTCGCTCGCAAACCCAAACCAATCTAATATCTGTCGTGAACATTAAAATCCTTAAATACATGTATTTAGACAATCGGATCTAGGGAGAGTGCTGCATCAATACTATCCGAGACATAGTCAAGCAGAGTACAGTCCTGTGTTTAAGGAGAACCATAGAGGACGTATAATTAACTAAAACTGTGTTGTAAGGTTAATCTAAAGCACATGTAGACCTGATCACCTGATTCTAGACCATGTTTTTTAGTCATGGGGAGAGTGTTACAAATATAGACCTCAAGTCTGTGCATATGCTTGTCTGACTCTTTATGTCAGAGTGGAAGGTATCCAGTCATGTCAAAGCAATTAGAAGAGATTGAGGAATGTAGGTTAGTTTCACTTAGTGCTAGGATATCTAGAAGAAACGATTCTACATCATCGAGGTTAGTCCTCAGATAATTTTGAAAGAGAGCCTGAAGGGAGGGGGCGATTTAATTGATTTGGGGGTTTTGATTGTTTTTCTTTTTATTGTCATAGTCATTTATATTGTTAATAGAGTGGGTTGGACAAAGTGGGTGTTTGTTCAGTGTCAGAAGTTCACACAACTAGACTATTAGCCGAGTCTTTATCTATGGGGTTAAGTGCAGGGTCCCATTCCATGTGCGACATAGCACAACAGTTATCCCGATATTATACAACTGTTGATAGTGCTACCTAAAAGTTAGGGCTCCTGTACTACCAGTCGAAAACAGCAACCAGACAAGCTGTCAAACCTGTACCCTCAACCTGTCAGAACAAGAGCAGCCCAGATTAGTCATGTGAAACTAAGTGACAAGCAAGTGTTCCTAAGTTGCGCAGATAGAGAGAAAGAGATGGTGGGATAGCGTTCATTGCTATAGTCAGGAAACAAAGCCAAGCACTGGGTGTCTTTCAGGAGTTCCTCTAATGATACCTATGCACCTATCTAATAGACAAAGAAGGAGTTCAAAGGCGATAGAAAGAGCCTATCTACTCCTTGAGTAATTTAAGTTTACAAACCGGATATTTTGTTCGAATCTCCAGCTCTAGGAAGGTTATTGACCAGTGGTTCGGTGCCAAGGCGTAGAAGTCAGTAACACAGATTTTACATCAGAGTTTTCCTTTTCCTAGATGGATGCCCTGGCAAGATCTACGGGTCCATCATACTGAGAGGGGTAATCCTGCGCTTGGGTACGAAGCCAGGTATTTCTGCACCACTGCCTGGATATATAAGAAATATAATTTTCTACTTAAATAAAGTTTTCATGTCTATTCCAAATAAAAATAAAATATAACTGAAGGTAGGTTTCCGTCTCATAATAGTTAGAAAGGGGGTAATTTTAAAGCATACCAATTTGCTTTTATTTATTTATTCATTTTTCTTTTAAAAACACAACTCACATTTGTCAAGAGAAAAGAATGATCTAAAAATACGGTGTTTTAAGTCTTTTGGAGAGAAAAAATAACATAAATATAAAAAAGATAAAAGATAAGAATAAAAAATACAAGATAGGTTTTAACATGAAGAAAAATGTGAGAGGAAAAAGAGAGAAAGAGAGAGAGAAAGAGAGAGAGAGAGAGAGAGAGAGAAAGTAGAGTTACCGAGTAAATTTTAAGAAGAAAAAGTCAATTTTCATATTAAGTTTAAGTTTTAAAAACTCTTAGTGTAAAAGGCTTTAAGACAAGGAAAAATTGGTTAACAGGTCACAAAAACAAAATATTAAGAAAAATGAAGAATTAAAAATGAAATTTTTCACACTGAGAGAATCTACATGCCAGCACGACTTGACTGATTTGTTTTAAGAAGTGAGAATGAGAAAGAAAGAAAGAAAGAAAGAAAATAGCTGACCCTAATCATTCTGGATAAACTACCACATCTGGTAACAATTTCTATTCTTTACTTTAAATATGTATTCCTACCAAGGAAGCAACAGGACTAGACAGGTTTGAACATTGGATGTTATGGGGTGGAAGTAAATTGACTCAGGAGCTGAACAGCTGATTTCAGATGAGTAATGATGAACAGAAAATATGTGAATAATTCTGATCACGGCAAATAGGGAAAATGCATAGGCGGTTAGAAGATAAGAAAAGTAGTGATACCACAGAAAATTAGATAGACGTTAGAGACAGTAAGGAACGACAATTTATGGTATAAATCAAGACACACTCATTATTCTTTCCCATATATAGAATGTATCTAAATGAAAACTAAGCTTATTTAAAAACGAAAATCCCGTCTATTGTTCTTATAATGATAGGATGAAATACGATTTACTTATCTTGTGGAGCATGCAAGATATAAAGGAAGGGGCGATATTTTGATGGCCATGTGTTGCTATGACGTCACATGGCCATAGCTGAAGTCTCTTGCTCTCTCTTTCTCTCCCAGACTACTGACCAACCAGACGTGAATCGTGAACGCTAGAAGACACAACTCTCCCAGCTTGAGAGGGGGGGGGTACAGTTAATTAATACCATGTTCCACATTGTTTATCCGCTTGGAGGAATAATAAAAGAATTGAGCCATGAAACTGTGTTGAGTGGCCTTTGCAATCGATTCAGAGCCAATTAAAGATGACAGCCAGTAATGGTGTCGAGGCAGCAGAATGTCACATTAGGGTTGCATGATCAAACACAGTATAAGAACCTTTATTACAAAATGTCAACAAGACAGTTTTCGTATCAAACACATTTGTCACATAATCAAGCATTGATCTCAGTAAAATTTTGCAATGGAATTTTAGCTTAATCTTTCGTTAAAACATAAATTGGGTTTGATTGAGAGTTGCTCCAAAATTTCTAAAATGTAAAGTGTTGCCAGAAAATATATGCATAAGTTCGAAGTAAAAAAATATCATGATAAAAATATGCACCAGAATATTTGAACTAACTATAAAGTTCATCTTTGCTCTGCTTGATGTACTAGATATCATATCAAGGCACCACACAACACCAAGATAAGATGGGACAACTAATGTAGATGAAATACAAATCATTAACAGTTCTATAAAGACATCATTCAGTTCCACATACAAACAAGACCACAAATCAATAGCAATCGCATGGTACGTCCCATACAGCATCATTCGTCATTGGCGTTTTTGGTATCATTTCTTGTCAAACCGACATTACCTCGTATTGTTTTCTGCTAAAAGTAATGAGTGACTTCCACTTTGATTAAGGTTCTGGTCACAATGAGGAAAAATCCTGGACACCAGAAAATTATTATAACCACACGTTATACTAACAGCAGTCAACTGTGTTAATAATACTAAAATATTACAACACATCTTTTAATATGTCAAGAAGGGATACTCTCATAAGGCGTCCATTCAATTTGCATGTTTACGAATAAAAATGCTATTTCAAACTAAATCCTCACAGACTATTATTACCGACAGACACCAGCATTTCAAGCTTATTGTTCTCATCAGTGTAGGAAGTGACAATTTCAGATGGTCGGATGGCGTAAAGCCAATTCACAGAGTCAGCCTAGACTCTGCAAGCTATCGCTCTATCCCCACAGCCACCGGGAATTATCACATGATTAAGGGGAAATTAAGTTCTATTTGTGCCTTGAGAAAGCGGGCAGCAGACAGTAGACTACTGAGAGGATTAAATAAAACAATACATAAAGAAAGGATTCCACAGCATGAAATTTCAAAGATAATCTGTCGATTTTAGCCTATGAAGGCGACATTATATTGCTTGAAAGGAGTAACTATAATGAGAATAAGATACTCATACCAAAAAAACTATGAGGAGGAGTACTAGAGTCCCTCCACTCCACACATTAGAGCATTAATTGCATGCTAGCAAATGCCAGACAGTGACTGTTTTAGCCAGGGTTAGACACAAGTATTCACCAGACACATGTACAATGCAAAACGTACAAAAATGGCCTCATCGCAACATAAGGAACCCTTAATTCCAACGTCGAATTCCAAATTCCCATCCCAGAAGATAGTAACAGATTTCATTGACCGTCTATGAAAAAAAAAAAAAATGGTATATGCAGATAGATATATGAGTAGAGGTCGCTTTTATGTCTTCTGGGAATGCTAGAGCCGCATGTGACATGCTACAAAACTGATGGAGGACCACTGTTTGATCTCCAGAAATATAATAATTTCCTGGAGAATTGGGGTATGAGAAAGAAAGTGCAGATCATCAGTGTATTAACTTCAGAACGATGCACAATTAGAACTGACCGTCCAAACAGTTAAGCAAATACTAGCTGACAACACAGACTGCTATGACTGCTTCTTCTGTGATCGTGCAACCAGATCCCTATTGACACACCATGATGTTGTATAGCCACCTGATAAAGGACCATCTCCCAGTCCTCCAGGACAGATACTAAATTCATAAATGGTGAAGTGAAATCAGCTGTTATTGTGATGGTCAAAAGACACCCGAAAAACGAAAACTGCTACAATGCACACAGTCACTAAGTGAAGAAATTATCAATCACCTCAGCAAAAGCAATCTACTTGGTGACAAGCAATATGGATTTCGTCCTGCATGATCAACTGCTGATGTGCTGATTGTAATATTGCATGGAATCAGTAAATCACTTGATGGAGGATCCGTTTCTAGGGCAATAGCTCTAGACATATCAAAGGCCCTTGATAGGGTCTGGCACAAACGGTTGCTTCACAAGCTTTTGCTAGCTATAGAATATATGGCAATGTCTTCTCAACCATTAAATCCTTTCTGTCTATAAAAGTAGTTTTTGATGGGCAGAAGTCTGAAGCACACAATATCAATGCTGGCATTCTGGGCACGACCCTCTTCCTGATCTTCGTTAATGATCTTCTAAATCATATTCTGAGATCATTTGTTGACATCTATGCAGACGATACAACTGTCTATGGCAACACTTCGAAGAACGTTGGTTACCAAAATCTTGCTGATTTCCTGCAGACTACAACATGGTCGTCTTCAAATTCAATGTTAACAAATACTTGTCATAAACCGTCCTCATGAGTAATAATCACATTTTGCTCATTCCATCCATCGTTTCCAGTCCTCTCATAATATTCTTCATCATTCAGCTGACAATCTAGCCATCTCATTAATCCCTATCCTCGAGTGGTTTTTGGTCTTCATAAGTGGTGATTCCTTACTGTAAAAAAAAAGTCGCCCATTTCGGGAACTAAGAATTGGAAAATCTGTCCAGATATAGAACCAAATCGGCTCATACCCGCATTGATGGGAAAACACTGGGAGAGTGATGGGAGCACCAGGTAACATATGCACCAATGCGAACAAACGGATGACCCGGTTCTACCACCACTTCCTCCAAAACATAGAAACGATGGTAGACACTCTTTACTATCCTACACCTGTTGGCACAAATTAATGCACAGAACTGCGACCTTCATGCTATCAGACCAAACCTCTAGGTACCACACCAGAGGATATGGAAGTAGAGGATGCAGATGGCCCAGACAGTATGGAATTCCCTACACCCTTGAAGGTTGATGAAGACCAATATAACAAATATCAGACACTATCAACCCAGAACAGTGCGAAGAGAACAGTGTGTCAAAGTTATTGACCATTTTGCATTTCGTATCCAAGTGTGTTTATAATTGAACAGCGATAAAACAAAGACTGTTGGACGTTCATGACTGAAACTTGGTGAACAAGTCAGTAACTGAAGTTTGTTTGTAGCAAATATGGTTGGATTACAGAAAGGATTGTGAATTTTGTTAATGATTCAATGAGTGGCATTTCTTTTGGGTCACCCTGTAGTACGAATGAAGAAAGACGAATGCATATTCATCATCATCATCATCATCATCATCATCATCATCATCATCATCATCATCATCATCATCGGTTTAACGTCCGTTTTACATGCTGGCATCTGTTGTGCGGCTTTAAGAAATTAACTTCCAAACTAACCTATATCTGGCCAGGTCTTTATTTATCCGTTTTTCTCTCAAGTTCATCCTTATCACTTCCCTCCATGTTTTCCTTTGTCTTTCCCTGTCAATTGATCCTGCTACTTCAACTGTTCTACATTCACCAACCTAAGAACCTTCATCCATTTTTTCAATGTGACTATACCAACAAAGTCTCCTGTGAACTGGACCTACTACCTCAACTGTTCTACATCTACTAATTTCTTTTCAGACTGAGTCGAGATTGCATAAACTGTGGTGGCAGAGGGGCATTTTTGGCTGCATTAAGCATTGACAGAGTGCCCTTTGACGAGAAATATCAGATTAAACCAAGAGAGAAGATATGTTTTAAGAAACCAGAAAAAGTACCAAAAGAGGCTGTAAAGGTTCTAAAACCGCAACTGGATGAGCAAGCGATGTTGATGACAAGGTCCATGCGAACTCTTCTTGAGGAAGGTCTGTAAAATAACTCACATTTTTACTATTTCATTGTCTATTATAGAAGAAATCTACAAGAATACCCGTCCCAGGACAGGTAAAAATAATTTACCGAACCGAATAGTTTTGAACCACTTTTATGTTCTCTTACGAAGATTAAATACAACATATAGTGATATTAAACCTTATGTCTAGAATCCTTATTCTAATTTCGATCAAAATTCATGACACGATTTTGATTCTAGAAAATATCTCAAATTTAAAGCTTAAGTTTAAGTGGTCTTTCTAAGAAATTGAAATTCAGGAAATCTTGCTTGCTGCCTAATGACTATGGATCAAATTACAAAGCAAATCTGTAAAATTTGAATTTTCAAATGAGACATTATGCCCATATTATGCCCCTTTAAACCCATTAAAATACTCAAAATTTGAATTTTCAAATGAGACATTATGCCCATATTATGCCCCTTTAAACCCATTAAAATACTCAAAATTTGAATTTTCAAATGAGACATTATGCCCATATTATGCCCCTTTAAACCCATTAAAATACTCAAAATTTGAATTTTCAAATGAGACATTATGCCCATATTATGCCCCTTTAAACCCATTAAAATACTCAAAAGAAACTGAAATTTGGGGAATATTCATTAATTGACTATTGTTAAAATTTCACAAAAATCAGAGGTATCTGAATTTTCACAGAAGGCTTTCGCCCTCTCTTTACCCCCTTTTGTATAAGACTAAATTAAACTAAATATAGCCCACATTTGGACCCCCTATGCCTAGCAGCTGTGTTCCAAAATTCATAAAGATCAGTTAATTATTTTTGTAATTATTTTACATGCAAATATATAAACATATAGACATACCTAACCTTATATATATAGATAGGTCGTAATTTTATTTCAGTTAGTTCTCAGAGATCAAGGGGTCCCCCTCTCCTGAAGCTAACACTTGATTTCTTTATGAGTTGCATATATATCCGAATGCTCAATTAAGGATCTTTCCCGCTTTTCAAACTAAAATAATTATGTGTGTGTGTGTGTGTGTGTGTGTGTGTGTGTGTGTGTGTGTGTGTGTGTGTGTGTGTGTGTGCGCGTGCGCGTCCGGCTAAAAGTCAGAAATTACACAAGATACACTTAAAAAGCATACATCATCATATTTGGTGTGACCTCGACCTGGTTATCGTACGTTGAGGTCACCTGGGACCAAATTAATACGAGGGAGGGGGTACTTTTTTCATTTGTTATTGGTAGTTGTTTCAAAAACAACACTGAAACTAGGTTAAACAATTAGTTACTTAGATTTCTTTTACTTTCTTGCTACTATGTTGAACCAGCTCTGTGTGTGTGTGTAAAAGAGAGAAAGAGAGAGAGAGAGAGAGAGAGAGAAAGTCGAGGTAAATTGAGAGAGAGAGAGAGAGAGAGAGAGAGAGAATCAAAGGGAGAGATAGAGAGAGAATCAAAGGGAGAGATAGAGAGAGAAAAAGAATTTTTTTTAACTCTTCAATTTTGTTATCCATGCCCCCCCCCCCCCCCCCCCCCGGAAACACAGGATATCCCTAAGACATAAAAACTATTTCTAGACTGCTTGTCTCCAAAAACTACTGAGAAAAACGATCCCAAATCTAATTTCATTCATATGTAGTTTCTAATGTTGGGTCGGACCCTATGACCAATTTTATTTATTTGGTTGTTTGTCAACCAGGAGAAGAGTCTATCAGTCATGTCTACGCAGTGTGATGATGTACAGAAAATGAAACATGACCAGTGAGGATTGAGGACATGCATTGCATGGAATGAAATGATATGAGAATGATACAGTGGATGTGTAATGTGAGTTTATAAGACAGGCTTAAATCTGATAACCTCAGAGTAAGATTAAATCTGGACAGTATAGGGAAATGTGTGCAGAACAGGAGACTTTGTTGGTATGGCCATGTTGAAAGAATGGATGAGAGTTCTTGGGTTAGTAGATGGAGAACAGTTGTGGTAACAGGGTCAGTTGGCAGGGGAAGGCAAAGGAAAATATGGGAGGAAGTGATAAGGATGGATTTGAGAGAAAGAAGAGTAAATAAAGACCTGGTCAGAGATAGGTTAGTTTGGTGGTAAATTTCTAAAAGCCACCAAACACATGCCAGCATGTAAGATGGACATTAAACCGAATATGATGGTGATGGTTTTACGGCATATCAACTCTTTGGAGTATTTTGATGCCTAATTTAGCCGTTTTGCTAAGTTTTTATGATTCAAGTTATTAATATCTTCAAATATACATAGCTTAATTTGTTTCATAAGCATATACTTTGTAAGTAAATAAATAGTCTGTAGACGATAGATTCTACTTAACCCATAGATACGAAACTTGCAGGTACTACCACTCCTTCGAGTCAGGGTGGACTTAAACATAATGACAACTAAGGTATGATTACACACTCCCTAAAGCTCCCAAATCAGAGCTTGACCATCTCTAAGATTGGGATAGACAGAGTTTGAGTAATTGATAGGGTTTGGAATTAGGGTAGGTAGAAAAATAAAAACAGTAGAAAGACATTGTCACTAAAACTCCATGACTAAATAGTCGTCATGTTTTTGGTAAGACTGAAATTGGAAGTCAAGAAGGTCATGTTTAACCAGTGTTTGTTTAACTGTTAGTAACCTTACATAATAACGACTGATTGGATCTTTGTGTATCTGTTAGCAACTTCAAATGATAACAACTGATGCGACTTGCCTGTCTGTAAGCAATTTCATATAATAACAATTGAGCTTTGGCTAACTGTTAGCAATTTCATATTATAATAACTGATTATATTTTTGTCTTCTATTAGCAACTTCATATAACTAGTGATAAGATCTTTGTTAGCAACTTCACATAATAACAACTGATTGGATCTTTGTCTATCTGTTAACAACTTCAGATAATAACAACTGATGCAACCTTTCTGTCTGTTAGCAACTAGCAACTAACTACTGATAAGTTCTTTGTGTATTAGAAACTTCACATATTAACTACTGACCGGAGTTTAGTCTGTTAGCAACTTCACATAATAACTACTGCTGGAATCTTTGTCTGTGCCTTGGCAACTTCACATAATAATAGCTGATCATATTTTTGACTTCTGTTAGCAATTTCATATAACTAGTTATAAGATTGTGGCACTTACATGACGAACGATCTATTTTCTCTTATATGGACATGCAATCCCTTGTGTAATAATAAGTCGTGGTTCAGTTGGCGAAAACAGGCACCTCCAAACTCGTGCATTGATACACAGGCGATTGGT
This sequence comes from Sepiola atlantica, assembly GCA_963556195.1. NCBI lineage: Eukaryota > Metazoa > Mollusca > Cephalopoda > Sepiida > Sepiolidae > Sepiola > Sepiola atlantica. Next base: position 165,141,158 of record OY744517.1, on the reverse strand, counting down.
GTATCACTGCGCATGTGTGCAACTTTCATCCATTTTTGTTTTCAACCCAGCCTTAGCCTGGCGTTAAAATACAAATCATTTCGAGCTGAGATGCGAATCTGATAGGACGACTGGTTCTACCAGATCAGGCTGTCTGCAGATACTGACTTCCTGACTTTCTGGCCTAAAATGCACCAACCATTGATGCTATTGTGTTTCTCCTTTCCCTTTGCAAAATTCAATCATGCTCTACAAAGCCAAAAACAAAAAGAACAATTTTCCGCTACAAAACAACCAAACAAAACACCATGAATAAATATTTGAAGATATAAAGAACTTGAAGCATAAAACTTTTATCAAAATGATCGGATTCGGCAACCAAACCAAACCTGACAGGACACCATATTGCCTTCCTCGTCTCCCACCAGAAATTGGCGCGTGACAAAATACAGGTTCATACTCAAGACCAATTGGGACTATATTACATTCCTACTATAATTCTGACCAACCAAGCAACTTGCCTTACATGTTTATGTTCCTGTATACATATATCCCAATAAAATATTGATTTAGATTATTGTAGAGAAGACGTTGGTGTTTTCCTTTGAACTCTGGTGACCCTTTTCTTATTCAAGTCAGATGCGTACAGACATGGATGACTCAGCAAAATAGTTATCTTCTGTTTCGGATATCTCAACCAACAACATCTCCACTCTACAAAATCTTTCTTTGAAACCTCACATAATAATAACTGTTCGGATCTTATGTATTTTGAAGTCATGTACTGTTGAAGTTGAGAAAATAAACATGGTCATACAAAATCGTAATAAAATTCAACAATAAAGACGAAGCAGAGCAAGACAATACTCTTTCTTGCCTTGACAAAGTACAACATCGACTTCAAAATCTAGTGGGAATGATCTCTTCTCTCCCCTACAGTCCCTTTCTTACAGAAGGGACGTTGCTAGTCTTTCTCTACTCTGTCGTCATTTCCATGGAAGGTGTTCGACTGAGCTCCAATCTGTGGTCCCTTCTTGTAAGATATTCTAAGCCGGAACTCTTTTTCTACCACAATGGGAAAATTTGCCCTTTTTTCTCCATGTGCCTAGCGTCAGGTGGAATTTCCATAAACAGAGTTTCTTTCCAAGCATATTACCACGGGACTGCTTCCCTGCAGATTACAACATAGTCGTCTTCAAATCCAATATCAACAAATACTTGTCATAAACTGTCGCCATAAGTATTCAAACTTGGTTCATTCCATTAATCATTCTCAATCCTCTCAAAATGTTCTTCATCTTTCAAATGATGATCATTCCATCTCATTGACCCTTATTTTCGAGTTGCTTTTGGTCTTGATAAGTGCTGACTCAATAGTAAAAAAAAGAAGAGTTAGCCGAAGTATTATAGTGCTTTTTCAAAAAAAGAACACACTATTATCGTGAATCTCCCAAGAACGCTATCGACTATTTGATTTGAAGTTATTATTTATGTTTTAGTTTTATTTAAGATTGTAAAATCGTCTTGCAAAAAAATTAATTATTTCAATTAAAAAATTTATTTAGAAGTTTATTTTTGTTGAAATTCAAGAGCTAGTGTAAGGATTAGGGTTAGTGTGATAGTTAGGGTTAGTGTGACGGTTAAGTTTTCTTTCTTTTAAATTGTAAGTTTACAAATAATATTGAGGTTTTAGTATAATTGTCAGGTTAGGGACTGCTATTAGAAGAAGGGCGTCCAATAGTGTCTAAAAGGGATGCAGATCATATTAATTGTATTGTGATCGAAACAGTTAATGTTACTAATACAAGATATGTAGAACAATGCACATATAATCAAATAAATGACAAAGCAATCCATACAAAATATATACAAGTTTTATTTACAGTATGTCAGTAACTTTAAAATGATCCAAAAAGTTCAATGCTGGAAAGAAAAGGGGAAAATGAGTCCTGATCGGACATGAAAGAATTAGAAAAGTAGAAAGTGAACCTTGGGTTTACTTTTGGCAGCCTCATAACTCTCCCCTCCCTTATTTTGTCCTTTAGTCCTCACATTTTATAAGCAATGTTTCTTACAAAGGGGGAAGAATTGCTGTTTTCTGGGTCGGAATCTATCCATCTAACACTTATTGTTGGCTAGTTTTTGACCTTTAGGTGGTAATTTTTTTTTAGCTCCTTACATCAATTGGCTTCATGCCTTGTCTGGAGCTATTTCCATAAAAAAAAACATTGCAGTAGATTGAATTGTGCACATGCAATTGTTAATGTGTCAGTGTTTCTCTCACTATATTTAACATTTAACTGTTTCGCCTGTGCGGGTGAGTGGCATTTTAATAGATCAGGATGGGTTGCCATAGCTTATGCAGACAAGATTTTTGTTTATAAAAGATTTGATCGGCTCCTGGTGGGAATTCCTTCAATGTCTTTTTCTTGAACATTGTTGGTACGTATATTTTTCAGGCGTCTGATTTGCTGATACATTAATTTTTTAATAATTTCTTTATTGTTCAAACCTGGGCCGTTTTTTTTTTTGTTGTTTAACATCAGTTAAAATTAATCTTCCAGTATTAAGTATACAGCTTGCCAAACCTGTATGCCTTTATGGTTCTGTTCTCACTGCTCCTTTCTGTTGTCAAAAATAATCTTCCACGAAGCTGCGATGTTCTCTCTGCCGAAACATCCGTTTGTTGATGTCACCACAGGAACCACAACTACCCGTAAAAAATAGATGGATTTTTGTTCAAGGTTAGACTCCTCTAGATCAGCCGTGTTCTGTCTATGCCCATGCATATTAACAGGCTAACCTTGCGAAGGATGTGACTCCTCACCACGCACGGACGATCATTCACTATGTAGAGGCTGTATTTTGGGCATCACATAATGCTGGGATGCATTGAAAACTAGTCGCAGATGCCATGAATAGGCCATCTCGAAAGGTACTACTCCACTACAAACTCTTTAAAAATAAAATGTGTCTGTATAATATTTGTGTGGGTGTGCGTATATGTATGCATATATATATATATATATATATATATATATATATATATATATATATATATATATATATATATATATATATGTGTCAGATATGTTTCTTAGGAGTTTTTATTTTATCTTCTTTCTTTTTTTGTTATTTTACAGATGATTTTCAGAAATCCCGAAAACAATTTCCTTTTGTTGAATATATCAGTCCCGCTTTCATTTAATTATATTTCCAAAGGGTAAATAACTTTTTTACAAGAAATTAAGAGAAAAGACATTTTTTCAATTAGGTATGGGGTTGGGAGCAATGCATGAAACAAAAAATGAAAGTAAAATGACTCCTGGATAACGTCAGGTGTATACAGCTAATAATAATAATAATTAATATATATATAACAATTAATGTATCCCAAACTACTTCCGGTGGTGAAGCCCTAACTTAGGAGCTTTGAAAAGTGCAAAGTGTTGCCCCTTATTTACAACTACTCGCAGGTCCACACTTATCTGAAGGAGTGGTAGTACCTGTCATGTCCTCATTTATTGGGTTAAATAGAAACTATTGTTTACAAACCTTTAGTTTATAAACTATACACCTACAAAACAAATCAATCGAATACAAAACATACATTTATTATTTATTATTATTTTTTCTATTGGAGCACAGGTTGGAGCAGGTGCTAGTCAGATTGCAAGAGTAAGAAGTTGATGAAGTAAGTTCAGGGAACTTTTGCCATTACTAACCAGTAGAGTGTTACTAGTGTCTACCAAGGGAAGAGTCTATCAAGCATGTGTACTCAGTGTGATGTATAGAAATAGAAGTGAAACCTGGCCGGTGTGGGTTGAAGACATGCGTTGCATGGAGTGAAATGATATGAGAATGATTACGATAGATGTGCAATGTGAGTTTTAAAAACAGGTTTACTTCCGATGAGCTCAGAAGAAGATTTAATCTGAACAGTATAGGGAGATGTGTGCATAAGAGTAGACTTCGATGGTATGGCTACATTGGAAGAATGAATTAGAGTTCTTAGGTTAGTAGATGTAGAACAGTTGAGATATAAGGTTCAGTTCACAGAGGAAAGTCAAAGAAAACATGGGAGGAAGTGATAAAAATGGATCTGAGGGACAGAGGGATAAATAAAGATCTAGCCAGAGATAGGTTACTTTGGAAATCAATTTCTTTAAGCCGGCAAACGCATGCCAGCATGTAAAATGGATGTTCAACCGAATATGATCATGATGATGATTTTTCGTCTTCTCGTCTCATGATGAGGTCAAACGTTTCATGAATGACTTCCAACTTCTGTCTGTTGTCATTTCACTTGTGCCACCTGCTAGCATCAGGTCATCATTAATGGATCTCTCCATGTCTTCAGTGGCCTACCGCGTGGCTTTGAGCCATCAACATCAATGTGGGACACACTTTGGAGCATTTCGGATGACTGACGTCGGGTGACGTGGCTGTACCAGTTGAGACGTCACAGTTGAGACGTTACAGCATGAATAAATATGTAAAAATATTAAGAATTTAAAACGTACAATCTTGACCGGATTCGTCATTAAATAATTCAAAAACGTTTGATGTTGTAGAACAAAATAACCACTGTTTATTAGAACTTAACCCAATAGTGCTCAATCTAAGTTTTCTAGAACTGTATAATAATAAAATATGGGTAAAAAAACGAGCATTCAATTTTAATTTCTGTAACTATATTTTATTATATGCATCTCTGCATATATATGCTTATACTAGCTGCCCTGACACGACGTGGGCCGGGATTATTTATACTTTTATTTTACACAAACCCAACAATATTACTGTAAATTCCAACAGATAAATAAAAAATGAAATACATTGGAAAAAAATAATTAAGAAATGGAAGCTGAAAAGAAGAAAATATTTTATGAATATTATTATTTTTAAATAATCCCCTCCCCCATTGTTTGTTGATTAAAAAAAAAATGGTTTATATTTATTATCTAAAAATATTACGCTTGCTGAAAGAAACACAGTTTGGTAATATTCTACCTCAAGCCCCACACATGTCAGGAGATGAAGAAAGAAATGAAGAAGCAAAGAGTTATTGTAGACTGTAGTTTATGAATATTATTATTGTTAAATAATATCCCTAAAATATCTGAAAAAAAAATCGTTTTTTTTTATTATCAAAGAAATAATTGTGTATTTGTTAAAGGAAAACAGACAAATGTATTTCATGATGGCGATGGTGAATCATTCTTCAGCAAGTAATCGCAAGGCCTTTTGTTTCCATAAAAATACATCATTCAAAATTATTTACCCTTTGTAACAATTTATAGAAACAACCGTGTAAGTGGAAATTAGAAGAAAAGTATGTTACCAGGAAAGAAATAGTTTAATGTCTAATTTTAAACACATGAAATTGTTTTTATTTGTTGTTTTTGTTTTTACTAATGAGTCACCGTACCATTGTTATCAGATCGCCAAAGTATGAAGAGAGATGGCGAAAGATTAATTTTTATAAAGGGTTTAAGCTCACGTTTCTGTTTAGGTCAGTAAGGAAAAATATCTCCCCTTTAACATTATTCCTAACTGGCTTAAGTATTATCAGAAAGAAACTAAAAATCAAGTATTGATTTATCAGATGCATTGTGGTCTAACAGTGAAAGTTCAACCGACTTAATTTTATATACTAGAAAAATATATAAAATATATGTTTGTGTGAGAAAATTAATTAACCGATCATTATGAATTTTTTTTAGGGATTCTTATTTCATCTTCTTTCGTTTTGTTTTTTTACAGATATTATCTGGAAATACAGAAGATAATTTCCTTTCGTCATAATGCATTGCAACAAACCCGATTTGCAAAGAAAAAATTGATTCAACAGTGAGGGGGGAGCCAACTGGAGTAGATTTTAATTCGATGATACTATAAAATATTTGGTGTCCCCCCTCATCATCAGCAAGAATAAATAAAAATGAATATTGACAATTTTTAAAAACCTTTTTAGTTTTCTACTTCTTTCCAGTTATTTACACTTGATTACTTGTCCCAAGTACTAATACTATTATTGCTGCTGCTTTATTTGTTTTGTGGAATGATCCCCTCTGTGTGATACTATGGACTGCCCCCCCCCCCTACAACTAGGACAGCCGGAAGAGATTAACTATAATTTTGAATGACAAAAAAGACATAAGAAAAGACATTAAAAATGATGTGTCCATTGTAATCCACAGATCAGGGATGCCATTGCACTTAGCAGTTATAGCCTGGGGTGTCAAGATAGAGATTTCGGACAGATGTTGGGAAAACGTACCTTTCTAGTTTTCGGCGAAAGTAAGTTAAGGAAAAAAAGCAGACGTCTCGATTTCCGGCGAAAAGTAAATATATTCTGGAAACATTGGCTGGCAAAGGAGAATGATCCTGGGGAGGAACAGAGAGCGATCATGGTGAGGAACAGAGAACAGTGACAGGGCTCGACTGAGAAAGATCACAACAGAAGACGACAGAGTCAGTCTTAGCTGAGATTTAGAAGTTGACAGATGGAAAGATAGCTCGGACATAGAAACACTAGCAGCAAAAATCTAACACACACACACACACCCGTGTCCAACAAGTCATTTGTATACAATGGCTGTGTCTGTGTTGTCTTTATCATGTATGTAAACTGTAGACTATAGCTTCTTATTCGGCGACCAATTACACTAGAATCCTGACACAGCCAATAAGAAGATGAAGAAGAAGAACCACAGAGCATTTGGGGTAAGACGGTCAGTTGGAGGCACATGCATAATTACGTAG